>JARFOC010047275.1:0-21501 GCA_031763485.1 Osmoderma eremita | reverse complement strand
TTTTTAAATATATTTTTATATACTTAATTTTTTGAACGTACGTGCCATCTATTGGCAGAAATCTTCTTTTCTTGACTAATGAAATATGAATAACATATTTTTCTGGAATTGCTAGGTTGTACCAGCAGATAAAATTCTGTTTTTTTTTTACACGACTACGTATTTATCTTAAACCTGATCTGAACTAATCATAATGGGTTGTTGCAGTAAGCCGTATTTAAGTTCAAAATTCTCCAGGAAAAGACTCTTTAGTTAACAAGTGCTCTACTAGGCGATAGTGCTGCTCTATTGTTTCACCTTTTTGACGAAGCATCGCGGCTATAATGCTGCTTCTACAGTGGCTTTCAGATTACATTCTAAACTGACTAACAACTTGACTGCTCACAGCGCAGATCGACGTCTTTTTGTTTTTTCGTCAAGTGCGCCTGGTGCGGATTCGCGGCCTATGCATCTCTTCGCTCAATGCTATGGTATTCGTCACTGCAGTGAAACATTTATCACCATATGAGCACTTTGGTGAATCATGAGGGATTAGTATTTCGGTCTCTGTTTTCAGTTTGCAGGTTATGTTTTGATTTTATGGTTAGTATAAAATGCATGATAATCAGGCAGTTTGCTCGCGTCCTAAATGACCGAAATTTATGGTAAGAAATTAAAATAAGCTAAAAGAAGAGGAGTGGCCATGCGTAATTTTCAAGTGATATTGTTAAACTTATTATTTATGTACTAAATTCTCTGGGCAAAGAAAACTAGACAGGTATTACTCAATACGTTCCAATCAAAATAACTCCAAAGGATGAGAGCAGCGAAACTCATTTTTTATTCAAATTTTATCATTTCCTCTTCTACCCGAGGTGAAGAGGTAAATATTTTTTTCCACTGTGTTCTGTTTATTGCCATTGTCTTTGGTTGAGTTTATGAAATGCCCGTGTCTACTAAGAGCTTCCTTATTCCTTCATTCCACGTAACTTTGGGTCCAGCCATGGCCTGTTTGCCTTGGACTTTAGCTTCCTAAATAATTTTTGAATGTCTCCCCTCCCCGATTCTAGATATGTAACCGAATCATCTCAGTTGTTGTCTTTATATTTTGTTGATTATATTTTTTATCTTTAAACGTCTTCTGATTTCTTCACTTCCTATTTTATCTAGAACGTTGATATTGGAGCACGACATTTCGAAAACCAATCTCAAGGGTTTAACAAATATTTAAAGCCGTAATCTTCAAAAACAAAACTGAGCCGCTGGCCACCGCTACGACATATCAGTCAGCAGCAAGTAGACTGTAGTAGCACTAAGTACATGTTTTCTTTAAACTCCTATTGAGCGCTCCGCCTTTATTAATGTACATCTACCTTAATATCAACCGAATCAAAAAAGAAGAAAGCATCGTATATAAGAGAAAGACTCGACGAGGAAATGAGGAATTTAAACCGCTCTCGGTGAAATGATGTCCGAGAGAGTATTTTCAAACTGCGCTGATAATTTATCAACGTCCGTAGCAGGCTGTGAGCGGCAATTACTCTTCTAGACTCACACAAACGTGCTGATTGCTGCAAGAAAACTATGTGGGAACGACGTCTGGGGTTAAGCTGATTTTTACACTCCTCCGGATCTATCACAATCCTCATTACGAACCACCCATGGAGAATAACACTCTTTCGAACCGATCTCGGAGGAATGGGCTACCATTTCCTTCCCGCTCGGACCTTCTCGCGCCCCCATACGTATGCGTCGTATAAAGTCGGCGTCCGTCGTCATTTCAGATGATTACACAAATCGGAGGCACGAAAAAAGAAGTCGGAAAAAAAATTTACACGCCGAATAATATCGAGAACGATCGGGCGAAACACGTGAAAACGTGAGAAACAAAAACGCAACGGCGAAAGAGAGATAGAGGAAGAAGGGAAAAAAACAAAAGCTAGCCGACGTGCGGATCGATAAATCAGTCGAATGAGTGACCGGACTAGCAGGCGGATCGTAATATGATTTATTGCCTTGCCCGCCATTCTCGCATGTGATTATTATTATAATAACAACGCTTTTTGATATCTTCCCCCCGGCCAAACTAATCCATTTCGAATCATTCCACCGTACACGAACTACACACGATATACACATGCACCAGGATGTTTTGTGTGCCCTTTCTGTGTGTTGACGCTTGCATATTTGCACCTATATACAGTGGTGAGCAAAACATATTATTTCAAATATCTCACACGAATAGGGAATCCTTATTTTTGGAAATGAGTACTGTTTCGCACACCCCCTTCTTATCGAAGTTGTCACCATTCACCCTTAGGAATTCGGGTAATAACCCTTTTAGTCTTTAGGTAATTCTAAGTGGTCATAAAAATAGCTTGCAAAAAACATATATATTTCTATGTTTCAAAATGCCAATAAAATAATTTAAAAATGAATTTATTAAAATAATACAATTTATAAAATTTGGTTCTGTCATTCATGTCAAATTGACACAAGCCGGGCAGTTTCTGAATGTCAATTAACTGTCAATTGCTAATTAATATTTAATTTAATCAAAAATTGTAATTGATCTAAATTATATCAAGAAACCTAAAGATGTGTTTGAAATATAATTTCGAAATGTTACTTTACCAATAATACGCACATATAATTTAACGAATGAAGTAATATCAAATACCTTATAAAATATAATTTGTGTATGTGTGTTTATGTGTTCCACCCACTTCTCTCTTCTCTACACCCTCGTCACTTCACCCCACTTTCCTAATCACTCCCTCTTAGCACTCTTTTTCTTACTATCTTTTCTTTATTTCTCTGCTCACAAACATTACTTTTTCTGATTTTCACAATTTGTTTATTTTTCTTTCTCCTCGTTACTCTCGCAACCATCCAATATCCCTATCATCATCACCACGGCACTCCATTATTACTGTACTGTACTGTGATGTAATTGCATTGCCGAACGGTTTATCTACTATACTGTAGATGCGGCCTTCTTGAGCGCCCTCGTGATTCTGTGGTAGCAACTTGGAGTCGATGAATTCCACTGGTGTGTCGTTCTTCGTCTGATAGATTCCTGATGTGGTGCGTAAAACTAGTTCAAAATCCTTCTCTTATGTAGTGTTGTGTGATGTATAATAGTTTGTGTTAATTTACAAGTTATAAAAACAGTAAAGTATTTTTTGATTTAGTAACATTATTTATGCCCATTTCTTGTCGCTGACTGGATTCGTATTACCCTTACTTCTTACCAAACAGAGACCGTCTTTACCGGTTGAGCCGGTAATTTCAAATAGCAATCGTATAGGTGTCAGTCTTGCGCGTATTCAATTAATCCAGATGATCAAAAATTCGATGGTAGCGATTGCTTCCTGGTTCACGAATCTGAACAATAACAATGAACCGACAAGGTGCTGATAAAGACCATAGCAATATATACGTTTCAAACCAAACTCGAGAAAGTGTCTGTAGTGAGGGTTTCCTTTGTAATTTTTGATTTCGTGCTGAAAAGGGCTCTGTGCGGCGGAGGAATAAATGATTATTAAGCAATTACGAAATGAAGGTAAAACATACAAGACCACTAGGATGCTCACAAAAAAAAAACAACAAATGCTTTAGAAAAAATAAGAACTTGAAAAATAAATGTGGAGATATTAGTACTCTTCTATTGAAAAATGAGCTGAATGGGCATTTAACCCGAAAAGTTCCGTTCCTAACCAGAAAAAATGTTATTACGAGACTACGGTATGGGATATGAAAAATTGAAAAATTGGAAAATCATTCTCTGCAGCAATGATAAATCTAGTTTCGTCGGATGATAGAAGTTAGTTGTCGTCTAAAAGACTTTATTCTCAATACGCAAATAAAGACGATAATGCACAGAGGCGATAATATAATGATTTGGAGATATTTTTCATGGTTCGAAGTCGGTCCTCACCACTGCATAAAATGAAATCTGACAAAAAGATATTTGCCGGGAGATTTTAAACGATGTTATGCCTCCGTGTTGCGAGGAAGAAATACCACTACTTTGCAAATTTCACCATAAAAATGACCCTAAACGCATTTCCAAATGAGTGAAAGATTGGATTCAGGCCCATAATGTACAATTTTTACCATGGCTTACTCAATCGCCGGATCTGAATCCAATCGATAATCGTTGGAGGTGTGTCAAGAATTCGTTGGGACGTCGAAGATTGCAAAATGAATGATAACTATGGGAAACTATGCAGAAAAAATGGCAGAAGAAATGGCAACCAATATGTCACAATATTCCAAAGCTTGGTTGGCTATTTCCCGCAAATATTTGGGACTGTATTGCAAAATAGGGGATATACTATTAAATATTAATTATTACATTAAGTTTCGAATCTGATGCGTGGTGTTTGTTTTGACTGTACTATTAGCTCCAACCATAATGTCATGCATCTGACACGAGTGTAACCGACCGCTTGACATGCTATAAGTAATGTCGTAGTAATGTCACACTCCTGTCAGACACACGATATTGTGGAGCTGATAGTACATCAAGTTGTGACTATCAAACCTATTATTTTCTCTACTAAAGAATGGCTATTTATTGTTTATGCTTGTAACAATATATTTGTATATGATTTGATGAACTCACTCTGTATTTTTGATATAAATATTACATACGCAACTTATGCGGCACCTTTGATATTTATTTTGTTACATCTATTTCTTGCTCACCATTGTATGTACCGGATTTTTATTCGTAAGTAATTATATTTATAGCGAAGGCTTTGTATATAGCTATATAGTACCATGATCTTCAGTTGACATGAGAAGTAGATTTGCTCGTCTTGAAATTAATTTATTTAATTTACTCAGTCGGTAAATTAGTTACCGTTTCATAAGTAAAGCCGGTACGAATGAATGGCGCCAGAATATACTATTACAAGAAGGAAATTAATAATTCAAGATGTAAAAATTTTTCGATCAGTAAGAGAAAAATTCATCAATTCAGATAAATTTATGTTTATCACCATTGAAGAATGAAAGAAAGATTCTGAAACAAGAAAAGATCGAGGAACGGTAGGTAATTTCGCCCACCGAAATAGAGAAAAAAAAATTAAGAAGAGAGAGGTACATATAGACACAAATTTGGCTAAACGATTAGATATTTAAAACATATCTAATCGTATAAATTCAAATACTTCCATTATATTTTAAGTCGCCGATGTAACAATTAAACCAAGGACCTTTTTTTGTAGAGGGTATCGCTGTGTCAAATTGGAGCCTATTTAAATTTTACGCACGCCAATACATAGGCTCGAATACCTCAAATACCTTTCTGACCATTCCGTCGTCTAAGTTTTTGAACAGATAAAACCAACAAAACACGAATTCATTCAATGCTTGCTTGTTTTCCGTTATTAGACATTTAAAGCAAAATAACAGACCATAACCATCAGCAACGATCACAAGCAATAAAAGTAGCGATAACAACAATTCGCATTTGGAATTGATGACTGGTTTTACGACGGTATTATATGTATACTCTTTAAGGAGATAATTGCTAACGAAGCAAATAATGACACATCTACATCGGAACTTGGTTTCTCAATGAAATTGAGGCGCGAAGGTGTTCTGTGCCGTTTCGAAGGTCAAAATTTATTGCTCTATTCCTAATAATGTAATTGTCTGTCTCTCGCGTGTTTTGTTTTTTCGTTGTTGATATCATCATACTTCCTCATTTCTCATTCTAGACTCATCTTTACTTTTTATATGTCTCTGTCCATTAACACAATGTGCTTAAGAGGATTTTGATAGTTCGTTATTTAAGGTACGGTAATAGTAGTGCATTTCATACAAATTCAAGTCTAAATACACAACACAATAGATGCGTATATTTAGTGGGAGGCGTGCATATATATACATATACAGGATTGAGGGATATTTTGCGAGACGCTCTATTAAATCAGCATCGATGGTGAGCTGTAATTATTTAAAAAAGTGCTTTTTAATAGTTAAAAAGTATTGTAAATATAGCAAATTTACTTAATTCAATAATAATAATAATAATATCCCTATATTTCCAAATACAATACATGAAAAGAAGTCACAAAAGGAAAAAAGAACTAGTTTACAATAAAACCTACATTAAATTAAATTTGGTGGAAAAATTCAACTAAACTCAGCAATTTTTTATTAATAATAAATTTTTTACAGAAAATTTAAATTGGGAAAATCGTTATATTTCTTTAATATTACTTGGCAGGGTATTGTATAATTTACAGCCAATGTATTGATATCAGAAAAGAAAACTCTTTTTGACGGTGTCAAAATCCAATATGGCGCCGCTAAGAAATAAGAAAGTTGATGATGGCCAGAAGGAATCGAGACGAGATATAAAAATTTTGAGTACACCATTAGATAGAAGATCAAAAGTGACCTTGATATGTGTTTTTAGTTTTTCTCTGCAAGGCCGAATAGAAGTGCTAGAGGTAAAGGAAGAAAATGTCATTTGTCACAGGTTTATTTTTTCTTCGGGTTCACAACAAACATAAAACTTAGCCACTTTGCCAAATTTAAACCTACCCTCTATCCCCAATAATAAGCGAGATCCTCATGGTGAGAGTCGAAAATGAATCAGGCTGTATATATCGTAAAATGTTAAGAATTTATGCGTCTTAAACACAGGTCTACACGAATCACGAGGTTTTAGACCCTAGATAACGCGTGCTTTTGCAGGGCGAAAACTCTTTACGCTGTAGTGGATGTTCCCCAGGAGAGCACTCCATATTTAATTCTAGAAAAGAATAATGCATCGTCTTTAGAACACCTATACTACAGCTTTGCCTCAGATGATATAGAGAGTTAGTAATTCGTCGTAGCTGTTTACAGACAAGGTCAACATGGCTCTTCCAGTTTAAATTGCAATCGAAAACTAAACCAACTATTTTTGTTTCGTCACTAAATGGTATAGTAAAGTTGGCCAATTGCACAGATTGCCAATTTTCTGTTACATAATTTCTATTTCTGAAAAATACTAAATTAGTTATATCATTATTGATAATAATCTCGTTTAATTTGGTCCAATTAGTGGCGGATATGAAGCAGGATTCTATCTTCTGCAATACGTTAGCGATATTATTAGTGGTAATTGGAATGTTTATATCATCCGCATACAGAACGATATTGTTCGTGTGTAAGTATTGCGGAAGATCATTATATTAAAAACAAAGTTCGGCCTAAGACTGACCCTTGCGGTATACCTATATGCAACTTCGTTGGTTATGATTTTGTATTGACACAAGTAACCCTTTGTAGACGGGCCAGATAAATAACTTTCTAACCATCTCTTTGCAAGTCCTTTTACTCTATACCCGTCTAGCTTATGTAGTAATATAGAGTGGTTAACGCAATCAAATGCTTTAGACAAGTCAATTGATAAATTTATACATTTATAACAGTCGTTCAGGGAATAATAGACTACTTTAACTATGTTATTAAGAGCAGTGTTAGCACTTCCATTCGGTAGAAAGCCGTGTTGACTTGTCGTAAAAATATTATTAATTAAGAAATAGTGAATAAATTTTTGTTTACCACAGACTCATATATTTTCGAAAAAATCATTAAGTAAGCTAATAGGCCTATAGTTATTGAAGTTGTTTTTGTCAGCCTTTTTCTTAAAAATAGATTTTACCATTGCAACTTTCAATTCACTTGGGAAGATACCCTTTACTAGGGAGAAACTAATAAGATACGTTAAAACAGACAGAAAGTAATTGTAATTACTCTGTATAATGGCTGTAGTAATGCCATCGTCACCGGGAGAGGCTGCTCGGTTAAATTTTTTTACTATAGTATGAATTGGGATTTTCGAGTTGCTTTGTCAATACTTTATTCTAAAATTCTATAGAAACTGTTATCGGAGTTCCAAATCCAGCAACAATCATTATAAATGAAATGTTTTATTCACATATCTGCATGGTAGATAACTTCAAAAAACCGTCAGGGCTGAAGGTGGGCATACGTGCTCACAACTTCTTCATTTCAACCGCCTTTTTTATTCCGTCATCAACATGTTGGGGAGATCCACAAAAATTTTAATTGCACCAAGAGCCAAGTGGCACATCATTTAAAAGGTTTTTAAATTCTTAAATGGATGTGTGCTGTTGCAATTGTTTTAAGTTAACGAATAACACTTTTTAGTGTCCCTCACTTTACCAGTACTTCCACCAGGATCTTAAGATAAGATAAAATCTTAAGATAATCGTGCTACTAATGCAAATCAATTATGATTACATTAATCAATTTCTTCTGATTAGCTTTAGTGCATACAGCTTTATGAGTATGGACTATGTTTCAATACATGTTTCACCAGCTTTAACACGGATATACCTGTTTGTCGCGATGGTTCTAATTAACTCTTTCAGTGTTGACATATATTTTTGTTGAAATTCAACAATAAATATGACTGTGACACCAAAAGGAATATGCAAAAGCATATCTCAAGAAAGCAATTATTTACTGAAATATTACGTCTGCAGACTTTTCAACCAACTCCGTATATAGACCACAAGTAGCGCCAAGTTGAGACAATTTTTTGCAGATTTAACAGTTATTAAAAGATTTATGTAATGCTCACTGTGTATAAAAATTAACCGTTTACGATCCATATTAATTTTCCAATTAAAATCTCATATAAATGCAAATTGTTCGCAATGAATGGGGTCAACTATATAGCCAACCGCATTCATCGTTTCGACTCGCACACCATCAACCGACGGCAAAATCCTTGAAGAATTAAAATCGCATAATGTTTATTTCGAAAAAAAAAAGTTTCGGTTTACGAAGGTAAGACAGAGGTACAGACTGCAGATGAATCGACCTTCACGGATCCGTTTTTCAATTTATACATTGGACCGGGTGATTATGATATTGCCGTTGACTTTTACGATCTGTTTAATGCACATAACAGTCACCGCTTCAGTTTTATGGGAATATAAATAAGTCGGATGAGGCGCATGTGCCGATACCCAGATCTCGGCGGAGGCAACTTCGCTCCCAGTCTCGCTTTACGTATGTTGTACACCGACTTTATACACACATACATACATATATACATACACCGAGTGCCCAAGATCTGAGGAGAGAGGTTATGTTCATTGGCCACTTAAAATCTCATAAAACGACAAGTCCAACTTGTTACCCGCGCTACGCTCAACTGTTTCGATGTCGCGCGAAATTTATGTTGTTTATATTCCGCAATGTGTATGTATTACGTGTGCATGCTGCACACTAACAAGCATTTACTCGGCGGAGTGCGCTGGTAATACCTAATTGTAAGCGCGTACGCGGCTGATGCCAATCATTTAATTAAGTGCGATTTCGGAAAAATTAAAATTCGATTTGAGTAACGGCTTCTCGAATATTTTATAAGGAAGGTTATTTGAGATTCTGGGTGTATTTGGGGATTTTTAAAATACAATTTACTTACAAGCCACAGTTACCGTACAATACTATGGTATAATAATACTACATGCTACAAATACAATAAGTAACTATATGCGGATTTAACTTGATATTTCTGATTTTGTATACTTGTTTTGAAACTGTCAAACGTCGAATTAAATACAATACATAACCAAGTAAACTTGCTTCTTGACAGATCGAATAAATCAGATCGCCAACTTACAATATTATATTTACTAAACCTAGACATCTGCTGAGCATGATTTCCATAACAGAAATACCCTGAAGTACGTGACATTCACTATAGTTGGCTTAGATATATTACATGGATACCGCAATGTTTCCCAACTATGTTTGCAACATATCACAGACATAAAAAAGGATCAGCATTTCTGTCTAACAACGGTTATTCGTATGTTTTTATTCGCACCTGCCCACGCCTAGGCCATGGAATGAGAAGCGCGCGATATTTGAATGAAATTTGACATACATCAGAGATAATACCAGCTCTGACGCATAACCTAATTTTTAAATGTCAACACGTTTACAATAGTACTAATTAAAATAATGAATTCTCGGGAGTTAGGTAAGATGTCACTAAATTATTAATTTAATATCAGTAGTTAATAGCAATTATGTTTTAGACTAACACAATATGCTAAACAAAAGTTTAGCAAATGCAGAACCAGGTTCTATTTGTTCGAAGGAAGGTGTAGACTGCACACATTATAGACGCTGAAGAGATGAATCATAGCAGTACAGGTTCAGATTTCAGCACAGATCACAGCATAGCCGAACCTGATCTTCTCAGGTTTCCTTTCCACGAAGAAAAGTATGAACAAATAAATATCGGTATCACTATGTGCCAGGATATTCAGAACACCATGGAGGGTACAACAACACTTTCGCAGTGGACAACCAACTGAACCACTGCTACCAACCAATAAAAGAAACAGCAAAGGTGATACTACATTAAAGTAGAAAAGAACGTCTCAAGAATGAAACAGATTGATAACATAAAATACTCTAAAGGAAAAGAAGTATACACGCACGGCGATCAAAGGCGATTATTGGCACTCAAAGCTTGTAGTAATTATTGCTAAAGTAAATTTCCAGGTGATAATATATTTTTAATGAATTTTGAAGTCTTTAGTCTTCGTTTTGTGGAAACCTAAAATATTAATCCAGAATGAACGCCATCACATTTCAACAAC
Organism: Osmoderma eremita; assembly: GCA_031763485.1. Classification (NCBI taxonomy): domain Eukaryota; kingdom Metazoa; phylum Arthropoda; class Insecta; order Coleoptera; family Scarabaeidae; genus Osmoderma; species Osmoderma eremita. Next base: position 10,864 of record JARFOC010047275.1, on the reverse strand, counting down.
TTCTATTAAACATATAAAACCAAGTTTTCTGGTACAAGATATATAGTAATACATTAACCTGTGAAAAGATGATACACCACCTGCCTTTTGCAAATCACCACATATGATCCACTTTCTACCCATAGTTTGTTTAAAGAAGTTCTTCAAGTAAAAAAAGGGTATAACAAATAATTAAAAACAAAATCAACAAATAAAATATTGAAACAGAAACAGCAACGAAATATAAATATGTAACAATAAAACACAATTCTCTGGCAACACAGAATAGATAAAATAGCTCACTCATACAGATTGATGGACAACAGTAGTTGACATTGACCACACATTGACAGAAGTCTAACCTAAGTCTAACGACACTCTGTCTAATATCTTTTTCATAAATTGTGAAATCGCATACACGTGTGGTCAGATAAGGGATAGTTACATATAATGTTCATAAGCAAGAAAGTAATAGCTCAAAAATCGTAGATCTTGTACATGTTGGAAACAGTAACGTACACTACCGTTCATATATTTGGGGACGACTAAGAAAAACTCAAAAACAAACAAAATTGAAATATTAACAATTTTATATGGAAGGGTATGCATATTTATTGTATATTTTTTTTTTATTTATATATATATATATATATATATATATATATATTTATATAATTTACAATAGTATTACCTTCTATTTCATAAATTTCAATACTGTTTGTTTTTAATCCAATTTTAAAAAAACCTGTATTTTTTAATCGTCCCCAAATATATGAACGGTAGTGTATATAGTCTCATATGGTGATAGCGGTATCCATGTAATATATATGATCTAAGATAGTTGGTAATTGGGAAAATGTAGTTATGCTAGGTGTTCAAATTATCTACAAATGGAAAGCAACACACAATCAGGCTAAATAAAGCAATGATAAGCAAATTTTCTAGTATTGGTTATTCAACAATCCCGGGGATTTTATCATATGAATGGAATACTGTGATTGAGCTTTAACAAAATATGAGAGTTTGGTCTACTAAAAATCCACACCATTATATTGAGGCTCACCTGCCTCCACACAAGGTAGGAGTTTAGCTAGTAGTCTCTGGACGGCAAATACCTAATTGGGCCAATCTCTTTTTTTGATGGAACTGTTAACGGTGGTAGGTGCCGAAGTGGTTCATAATAACAACTTTTGATAATTTGCATGACGATGAGCTTTTGAATGGTTATTTTCAGCAAGGTAGCGTCGCGGCACATACCACACGAGAAAATTTAGCATTCATACAGGAATTTGTTACTTAATGACCTGCAAATTTTTCTCTGCGGTCTCTAGATTTGACAATTTTCGACTATTATGTCTTGAAAAAATACTAAATACTACTAAATGACTCCTCAATCGTTATAAAATAGATTTGAAGAAACTGGTTAGAAGTTGCATTGAAGCTGTGGGGAAACATTTTGAACATCTCTTGCAATTTTTTAAATAAAACCATACGTTTTCTTTAAAATTAGTTGTTTCGTGCTTAAGACATTCATCAAAATCATGCACCTTTAACAAAGCATTGTAAAGCAACATAACCTAATATTATTATTTGTCAGTTTGCGATAGGCACTACTCACAGTGATGTAACTAATTAAGCAGTGTTGTAACTTATGTGCAAAACACAAAACCCATTTGAATTATAAATTCTTGTGATACTTGTATCATAGTGTATTATACCAAATTTTTACCATTTGAAATATATCCTATAATTTATATCAAAACATTAAAATTAAAGATAAAAAATATAGAGACAAATACATTAGCAACTACCTACAAAGACACACACTGTATATCGGGAATCCCAAACGCCAAAAATTGGTTTAACATTTTCACAGGTTTCCAGAACACGTTGGCTCCCATTGGCAACCAAGTCAATGGGACAATTCGGGATTTGGTTGCCAATGGGAACCCACGGGCTTTCGAATCATATGACCGAATTAGTTAGTAAGGCAACTTGTTGTATGTGGAATTCCAGATACACGATGTATTAGGAATGACAGCCCACAAGCCTTGCAATTCTTCATCGGTACAAAAAACTGAAACACAAAATCCATGGAGAATTCACGTACGTGCGCCGAAATTTGTAACCACCAAACCTATCAGCATAACGCAGTAGGTTGAGTTAAATGAAAATTGCCAACCAATGCTGTTGATCATTCTCGATACCATCCCCTACTTAAGAAAGGAGTGATGATACCTAAAATATATGTCCATCATCAGAAACAAAGCAGACTCATGTGTTGTACACACAATGAATCACATCTGTCGTACCTTGTCTTATTGTGTGATGTAATTAATTTAAGAACACCGTAACTACATTTATGCATCTAGTTTGTGCAATTCTGTATCCTTGTTAACTCTTAAAATTTGACTCAAATGAAGCAATAAGTAATTGCGAAAGCAGGCGTTGAATTGAGTGGTTTTTTTTATTGCTAAACTGGCTGCTGTTACCCAATATTTGTGTCCCTAATCAGCCGATACTTCGCCTAAAATGGATGCCATTTATTCGAAACAAAGAATATTACTAAGACTGGACTATTTTATTGCGTAGGATATTTGGTTGAAACAAGATAAGAGATATAAAGTAATCAAGAATGAATCAAGAAGTACCTCTATGAAATGGCCAAGAAAATAGGAGACGCAGTTAATTTTGAAGAGAATTACATGTATTGGGATACAATGGTTGGGAAATCTTGGAAGGATGGATAACAGCAGAATAAAAAACAAAAACTAGAAAAAGAAAGGAAAACCAAGGAGGAAGTGGATGAGAACAGTTATGAAAGACTTGGAAAGAAATATACTTAGAATTGGGAAGTCACAGCAAAAGAGAAGAAGGAGTGGAAGAAGATAAAGCCACTAACTTAAGCTATACATGTGAGTATTGAAAAAGAACTATTGTTTCTAAAGATTAAAGTATTTTCAATAAATATATACAAATATTATATATAATTTATTGATTATTATGAGTAATATTTTAATTTTACACAATATTTGCAAATGTAAACGGAAATAATTGCAAAATATTTCGTTCCCAACAGGTAAAAAAAAACTAATCTAAACTTCTAGACGTGAGATAAATTGATTCATCAAAAATATAACGTGATTAATGATTACACGGTAGTTTTTCGACCGTCTTATTTATTTTACCTGGCTTAAAATTCAAACATTTTCCTAATTCAACAAACATTTCATGAATGCACATGATACACAACACATTATTCTTAATGTTAACAGTGCTATTCACACTGAAACTGACCTATTTACGAATCGGATAATACTTACAATAAGATAATGTTTATAACGTATTCAGAATAGGTTTTTTACCTGACATGGCTGACATGAAATATAACTACCTATCTATTATAAATAACATAAAATACAACAATTTATCATCTTCTTTGTATGCAAGGATGCTTGTAATACCAACAATATTTTGATGGATATTCTATCAAAAGCCTTAATTTTTTCATTGGTTAAAAATTGTAATTATCTTCCCTACTATTTATTGCTACTTGAAAACTATTTTCATGATAAAATTTTATGAGCTAGGATGCCTCCGTTTAATAGATAACAACTACGTTAAACGATACTTATATACCTTTTTAAAATGCATATTTCAAACTGGTGTAGGTCAGACAAGTATCAGTTTACATTACAGATGCATTAGTCCCAAAAGCATATGTTGAGGTTTTATGGTTGTATTTTGAGTAATGAGCTAACGAGGTTCCCATTGACCATGTTTGGGTAGTGTACATGTGGCTTTAAGGATGTTACTTATCTGCTTCTAACTATTGGGTCTACCAAGGTCTATGGCGTAATGCATAGTGGCTAACAGGTGCTAAAAGGACAAAGATTTAATACGAACCGAAATAATTGAAAGCACTAAAATTGTATTCGACTGTTTTTCTTAAACATATATAAATGCGAACTAAAATTTAGATTTTCTTCATTGTAAAAATATGCAAACAACTTACGGTAATAAAATTGTAGTTTTCAATATTTAAATGGACTTCCAATCGATGTCTGCTGATTTTATAGGTTCAATAACAGGTAACTGTGCACTGGATCCGCATTAACAAGACCTCATTCCACGATTTATTGCGTAGAAAACCACTTCCCTAATAAATCAACGTTCATCTGGCACTTCCAGTTGGATAAATAGTTTATTAATTACATCATAAACTTGTGTATGACGACGCGGTAGATTTTAAAAGGAGAAAGAGACAAAGGACCTCCAATCGAGATGAGAAATCGGAATTTCGCGTTTTGTCCCGTCGAATCGCGTTGCGCGTAACACGTACCGATAAATCAACGAAATATTCTTCATTAACGGGGGATAGATGGAATTTGTTTATGAGTTTGTAAGGAACGATAAAATACTAAATCGTAGTAGACGCGCCGAATGTCGGCGGGTACACGCGCGCCACACGCACGCAAACGGCGCGGCGCTTTCTGTAAGCTCATTGGCCGAAGCGGCGCACATGTCTTTTATTAGATCTCCCGACAATATAAATTTACCGTAAGTTATTCCTTATTGTCTCGAGGGCGCAAGGTGTTTCTTCGGTGTTATACAGCGGAGGTTGCCGCCGCGGAGAAGAAGTGACGCAACACACAATGGGAAAGATAGACATACGCGGAAGAGATCGACAAATACGTAAATGAACCTTAAGTATATCTACTGCGTAGGAAAACAGTCCGTAATTCCGTACATAAACATAGGCACACCATTTACAAGCCGTAATGACTGGCGATCTTTATCAATCGTCGTAAGCTCAATACAGCTTTTGTGAATATAATTCTAATTATTGGGAACCTTTTGTAAACTGGCACAACGAAAATATATTGTAAGTTTAATACAATTGTGATAAGACTCACCTTTAATTATTGTGACAACTGTATGTGCTAGATTTTACAACATTTTTATTCTAAGATTGTTGTAGTTAGTTTAAATATGAGAAATAGTTTGAAAACATTGCAGGGGTATTGCCATATTTGCAGAAATACACCTGTTATAAGAAATACAAACCATTTTGTGATTAAGCTGATGAACCAATGGTACAAATTTTCCACTAAAGTCGTAACATGAACGCCTTAATAATGCATCTTATATGAGTAAATTGTGAAAGTTACTCAAGAAAATAGAAAAAAAAATCGACAGTAAACAATTGGATGTAATAAACCTGTTGCTGTAAACTAAAAACTTAAACAAAACAACATAATTTAAAGCCATACTTAATTTTCAATTTGTCTTATTACATATGTTCAATTGCAATAAAGTATCTTACATCTTTTCCAACCAATAATTTACCAAAATTACGCAAAACGTCAACGTTTAGATACTTATATGTGTATAAATACAATATAAAATATTTAATACCTATATATATTATATTTTCAAAATCTCACATCAAGATTATAGACAGAAAGATATCCATCATTAAAAAAAATATTTAATGCAAAATGGATTCCTGTTGACTACCATCAACAAAATATTATTTTGTACCGACAAGCAAATCTACCACCGCACTGCCGCTTCCGATGGAGACACTATTTTGGCTTCGAATCAACACCAACTCAACAGCGAAAACCCAGACACATTACAACCAGATACTCATCAGGAAATCAAATACCACACCATACAATATATCCCTCAACTAATCAATAACAAAAACTCTCTTCCACAATAGGTTCGGAATAATAGACACTACAGCCAATTCACTAATTAAACTACTTTCACCGATCATAGATAAGCTCCGTGCGCTGGTAAACAGCACTATTTTCTACACATTAAAATGTAGCTGTAATTATTTTTATATTGGACAAACGAAACAAAGAGCTAAGGATCACAATAGCTTACACCGTAGTGACATTAGATGCAATCCATCTAGATATGCTTTAGCCAGACATCTTGCCGGCACTCACCCTCAAGTCAATTTCGAAAACTTGGATGTTCTTTTCCATGAAAGCAATCTTACAAAACAACTATTTCTAGAGGCTCTTACTATCAAATTCATAAAACCAAATTTAAACAACAGAAGTGACTTTAATAAGTTTAAGTCATATTTATTCAGCTATAATACCACACATTGCACATAGATTGTAAAGAAGAATTCCAAACATTAACTTTACAAACTAAACATTACACAATTTAATTTACCTATATATATTGAACAGTTACAATAAACTTTTCCTTTTGCCCTCTTGTATACAAAATTTCAGATACATTTGCTAGATTTACGATAACCACTACTCAAAAAGCATTCAAATTTAAAAAAAAAGTTATACAAGACTTGTACTCGGAACTTGCTTGGGCTGTCTTGAGACTTCATATCTGACCACCAAGTTTGAATATAATTTCAATCTTGTAATTTTAATGTGTTTTATTATCACGAATATCCCGACATTTCCCGAATTTTTACATATTAACTCCATGTCTTCCCATACTGTATTTTAAGATTAAAAATAAAGCCAAACAATGGCAAATACTGTTAGACACAGGTAACACAGCAAATATGTAACTGTGAGTAATTTTTAAAATAAAGTTCTTTCTGTAATCCTCCCTCAATTATGTGTTTTCCATTTTTCTATTTCTAAATAAATTTGACAGGTTCGAACATGGTTTCAAAATAATGGGATCCAACCGTCACAATACTTAAGACTGATGCTATCTCATTTCTACCACATCAAAAAAATCCCTACCCAAATTTCATCACTTGTGATGGTAACATTTTATCCATATAAACATTTACGTCATATAAATGTCCCACAGAAGACATCATAGTTCTGTGTTGTTTCTATCCTGTGACATGGAACTAGTAAACCCGCCTTCTGGTATTATGATCGGAGATGTCACAGTTAAGGGTAAAACGATATTGGCTTTTGTGAGCATAATTCACGATGGTGAGAACATGTGCCCCAGGCAAGGTTAGTATATATTTATAAAGGCATCTTTGCATCAATCAGTTATTTTCAGATAGCACACAATTGTCACAGCGCGATATTGCAAGAGAAATATGCGCTGAGCCTCCAAAAAAGTTGAACTCTATAAGTCGCCACACTATGGAAATTAGCAAAGTATGCCATTTTTGTGGCTTGGTAAGTAACTATTTTCTTTTATTTGAAATATACTGTATATTGCGTCAGTTAGTTTCGTTGCTAATTGATCCTTATGTATGAACCATGTTAGCTTGCTGTCTATATGGACTTCTACATGCTTCATTTCGGTTAAGCACTTCACTCTTACTAAGTGTAAAGTCTAGGTGTTGCGTTCTATTGATATTGAGTTTTAGCTTATTTTAAGTAAACCACCTATTAGCTTCACATAACACTGTCTCTGTCTTACATACTGTATATATCCCATATTTTCAAAACTAACAATTTTTTATTTCTATAATATAGCTTCGTAAGATCGCTTACTAAGATATTTTTTTTTGTCTGCAACCACTACACTTTTTCGAATTCAACAGCAGGACTTCTTGAACTATTCTGAATGCTGGTATGTCATGCTAACCTATATCTGACGGTGCGTCATCTACGTTACCAATAAAAATAAAAATCTAAGTATATAATCTGTTTAAACAATTTTTTATTTCTATAATATAGCTTCGTAAGATCGCTTACTAAGATATTTTTTTTGTCTGCAACCACTACACTTTTTCGAATTCAACAGCAGGACTTCTTGAACTATTCTGAATGCTGGTATGTCATGCTAACCTATATCTGACGGTGCGTCATCTACGTTACCAATAAAAATAAAAATCTAAGTATATAATCTGTTTAAACAATGAGTTTTGGAATTATTTAAACATATTACTGCTCAGTTTCTTGAACAGGAATACACCCAAGGAAACACTTTCTAATTAAATATAGATACTTAAGTACCTTAATAACTAAATTATGTACCCTGTAATTTGATTACTCTAATTTAGCAATCACTACGTCATCTAATATTCACATTGAATCCCTATAGATATGTAATAAAATCCTTATAATGAACATATTCTATGTTGTTGAAATTGCAAAGCAAACCTTTTACCTTTAGATAAAAAACAAAAACTGTATTTCCTGCAAAGTATCAAGTATTAAAAAAAAAGAAAGGCTACATATGTATGTCGTGAAAAGACCAGTTAGCAATAGAATATAAAATCCCATCTCATGAAGCAAAAGATAAGCAATATAAATGAAGTGAAAAATGTAAGGATCACCTACTGTTTTCTAACGAGGATTTAATCCTAAAAAAGGCAAGTTTTTGTCATCTAATAATCGGAATGAATTTTTGTTACTACTTATAATGATCCTGAGGAATGAAGTAGAAATTATACTGTTTTATGTATACGCAAGCGATGTTTCCAAAGTTCTGGGAATTGTTATCCTGCTGAATATACCTACAGAGCAAAATGAATGCACCGGTGAAAAAGGGAACAACTCCGTGTGTATAAATTTTTGAGTAGGACGTAAAAACTATGTAACTTCTAAAATTTTTACCCGCACCGTTATTTTTTTAAACATTTGAGTGTGCAGTTGCAGTTGTTGTCAGTCCTTATTTTCTCTATCACACACTTATCTTTGTTTTTCAGCCCTTTCACCTACGCCTTTCTTTCCTGGGCAACAATCCTTTTCCATCTACTTTCATCTCTAAATCGTTTCTTGTTAACCTTTCCTCTTGTTTCTTTGAGAATTGTTTTCGTTTCCAGAATCAGTTTTGAAAATTAATGTTATTTCTGCACTTGAATTAAGTACTGGGAAATGTCTGGGAGTAGGTCCTCAGGGTAAAAATAGTACTCTTTGCCAGAATCGAATTTTATCACTACTGTGAAACACATTTCAGAAAATATTATTCAGTGCAATACCTGAACTACACTATCTTGCTGCTCTACCATTAATGCACTAATATACACTCAAGTAATGAGCACAGTAAATGTCATATGTCAAAATTCATTTGATATTTGTCGTGGATGCATTGAAGCGGCAAAAATATGAACTATAAATTCGGTGTAAAAACGAGGTAGCTCCGGAGTTGTCTGTTTTTTTTGCACAGAATTACACAAAGCTGCACGAGTGCTTTTCTTATACCCTCGGTATACATTCGTGAATCTGCTTCGTTTTCAAATCAACTCATAAAGCATTTGCTATTGTATTTCACCACAAAAGTTTAAAAAATATATGGAGCTGCCCCCATTTTGTGCCGTTATCTTCAAATGACGTTTGTTAATGCTAATTTGTACACACACAGAAGTAATAACTAAAAGAAAGTGAAAATTATTAAAGAAATAATTACGGAAGACTAAGAAATTGTTTTTGGCAATAATTTAAGATTTTAAGAAATCATTTTCTTGTTTTATTAAACCGAGAAATATGAGTTACTTCGAACGATTTTAAAATAAGCAGAAACCTCACCATATCGCCAGTTTTCTACTTTCAATATGAATAAACTTTCAACTTTTCTTGGATCAATTACATTTTATCAATTTCACCTTAATTGTTTGAGAAATTTATTTCTCTTGGATATAGTAAGCACAATATTATGTGTAGGGTTAAGTCGCCGGCGAATGTGGAAAAAAATAATAAAATAAAGAAATTATAATACACACATTTTTCACTTCTTTAATAACAGCTGAACACTGTTTTTAGATATAGCAACATTCGTTCTTGTTTGGTTACAAAAGTCCCATCCTCCTACGCTTTTTAATTTGTAGAATGTGCTTGAGGAATCAAAATTTGGTGATGTTAGGATTGAAATTTTATAATCGAACTCAAATTTAGACTAAAAAGTTCTCCGGGTTTTGTGAATTCTACAATGAACTATCCTTAAGATGTTATGTGGTTTACTTGTAAATAGTGGTTTTGTAATCTCTGGAAATCATAAAATCCTAAAGTAAATGTTACAAAATATATTCAAAGAGGAAATAAAAACAAAATAAAAAAGCCTTATTAGATTCATAAAACAGATTTGGCGACATCTATTGACGTAGGGCCCAACTGAATGCGGGAAAATTATAAATTTCTGCACGTATCCTAAGCGTACTAGATATTTAGAATTATCTAGTTCTAAACATCCTTATAGTTTCATTAAATAATCATGTAGCTTCTATATATTAATAGGCATCCTATCGTAAATAGTAAAGATGCTTTAAAAAGAGAAAGTTCATAGTATAATTTATAACAAATCCCAGATTGGTTAAAATCAATACCCGATAAGTAGGCTAAAACGTTCAACATTAAAAACTAAATCAGTGCTATCATTTAAACACAATAACAAAAGCAAATATCTAAATATTCAATACAGATTCGAATATCGATTAGATTGGTGGCGGAGAGTTCCGGTGCATGACGTAGTACGCGGGTTCAAACACGGAGGGCGGCTCTACGCGACTAGCGCCTCTATTGGGGAATAGCGGAACTATTTGCGCGAGGGTAGGAACTCGGGTCGGATATTGAGAGGCGGCAACGATTTGAATTTCAAATTGGGATCACGTACACCATGTTTACCGGGCGGATTATAAATTATGTTTGCTGTCGCGATCGTAATCGAAATAATTATTGTAATTAAGGAAGGTAAATGATAACCACTTTGTTAGATTTAATCGGATTTGATTTTGAATTGACATGGAATGATTGATTTCTTTTTTCTATGCTATTTCATATTCATTTTTTGAGGACACGTACAGAACGCGTACCTAGAATTGTTATAATAAAACGTAATCGAATGCTGTTTGTCGAGAAGTATTAGCAATTAAAACCAATTGAAAAGCTATGGTCATATATATTAGGTTTGTTTGGACCTTCAGTTTGAGAACCGTTCTGGAATTTGAAATTCTAGCACTAGTGCGCATGACAGTTCAAAT
>JARFOC010047266.1:0-21501 GCA_031763485.1 Osmoderma eremita | reverse complement strand
ATAAATTTAAGTTAAAAAATATCCCTTACCACCTTGTTGAGTAAAGAACTCTGAATACGCATTTCGGCAACTAAGTTACCATCCTCAGCAGAAAACCACAAAGGAAAAGATATAATGTCAAGCGTAGCACTCCGAAAACAATGCTGTTCTTAGAACGCCACTATCAATGTATGATCAATGTTTGATAGTGGCGTTCTAAGAACAGGATTGTTCTCGGAGTGCTACGCTTGACATTATATCTTTTCCTTTGTGGTTTTCTGCTGAAGATGGGGTATTTTTTAACTTAAACTTGTTATATGACCTAGCCACAAAAGTTGTTTTCTTTAAATTCTCTCTTGTATAGGAGACACATTTAATTGCTTCCTAATCTCTGCATTTCTTATACGGTCACTTCTCGTAACTCCTGCTGGTGCTCTCAGATATCTCATTTCACAAGCTTGTATCTTGCTTTTTAAGGTTTCGTTCATTGTCCAACCTTTGCAACCATAAGTATACCAACACATATGCACTATTAAATATTTTAATTTTTGTTTCTGCAGATACTTTCGTTTAAAGGTTTTATTCAAGGCATTATAGAGTTTATTAGCACTATTTATTCTGTTGGTTATTTCTGGGTCCAAGCTATGTTGAACGTTCAATATTGATCCTAGATATTTAAAGTTCTCAGATTGTTTAACTTTTTTGTTATGCAGGTAAATATTTCCTTGTCTTTTCTCTTTTGAAACTATAATGACTTCTGTTTTGTTTGTGTTAATTTTCATTCCATATTTTTCAAATTCTTCCCTTCATACGTTTAAATTGTTCTGTAAATCATCCTCATTATTGGCCAATATTACTAGCTCGTCGACATACATTAATTCAACAATATATAAATATTGCAGCTGTTTTATACCCGTCATGGCATCTTTCTACTTTGCAGGGCAGTTTTTTGTTAGCTCATCAACTAATATAACAAACAGTAGCGGACTAAGTACTCCTCCCTGTCTTATTCCGGAGGACGTAACAAATTCTTTACTGCACATATTTAGCGTTCTTACCACATTCCTTGTACACATGTAGTCGCTCTTGATCGCTGTCAACAGTCTTAGGCTGAAAATATGATCAACCGTTCCTCTGTTGGATCTAAATCGACTTTGGTTCTCATCTATGCTCCTTTCTAGTCTATTTTCCAAGATAGTTTCGTATATTTTACCACCAACACTTAGAATGGAGATCGCCCTATACTTAGCACCCTTTTTAAATATTGGTAAAATTGTTGCAATATCCAGTCTCTCAGTATTGTTCCCGCTTTCCATGCAGTATCAATTATTTTGTGTAGTAAATTTATACTTGAAAAAATACAATAGCGGCCAATATTAAATATTTGATTTTTTCTAGTTCATAACCTTAGTACTGTCATGTTATTTTTTTGATTCTCTTCCATTCAGACACAACGTGAATTTTGTGATTTACGATAGATTAGAGGGTTTATCTGCCGGCGACAGATTTCGGAAAGTGACATATTTTGACGCCATAATTTCGTTAATTAACTTGGAAATTCCGAGTTGCATCAGTAACATAATAAGCATTACACGCTTCGTACATTAATGGAAGTACATCAGCCCCGTCATGCTGTCAAATAAATGAACGCCCCCTACGTGTTACCAACCCTATCACGTAACGGGTAATTCCACCGGCCGAAGTTCATAATCTATATTAAATTTTGTTGTAATTGTCAGTCTTTGTTGTGACAAATCGGTTTTATTATAAAATGACACTTAGATAACAATTTGATAAAATAAATGGTCGTCATATGTTCATATTTTAATAATTCACACATATCTGATGTATAAAACATTTTTGCTGTATTTTGGGATAACATGAATGAATAGCTAAACTCTTAAAAAGTTGCAGAAGCTTGTTAGCAGTGCAAACGTAAATGAAATCATAAGGTTATGTTTCTTTATCTTGTTTGTACATATATAAGCCACAATTTTCGTGTTTAAATATTATTTATTATTCTATTTATTCACTTAGAAACACTCACTCTATAATGAATGATGTAATGTAATACATGGTATTCATACAAATCTACTCCAACCGCAAAACGTAATAAACCCACTAGAGTTTTAGTGAGGATATGTGGTTTATTCCCATCTTTTATTGCGAAGTTGTAGATTTATATTAACTATATCATTTTACAAACAAACAAGCGCATTCCCAAATACATACATATGATGGTATAATAATGCGATATGCGAAATATGGAAAAGCTACATTTTTCTTATTCATACAAGTCTTGGATAACCTCGTAAATGAAACGTGCAGCTTAGGAGCGGATACACATAAAACATTTCTACCATTGTTCGTGGTTTATATCATTCTAGGAGGTTGAAAATTTATCGCTGTAGGAATAATGTTATATCAAACGATACAATATTTCCTTTGTGAGAGGTTTACGTTACCGATGTAAACGGTTATAAATCTTTCTTTAGTACACACCTGTAAGCATTGGAGCTTTTATTTTCCCTGTTTTATAACAGTAAAATATAGGTATTTCTGAATTTGGATAGAATATTAAAATAACACAAATGTAATTATTTGCATTGTCCTATAAATTGATTCTATTGGGCAATAAATATTATTACCATTACTAACGGATTTTCAGAGCGATTTAGACATTGGGAATCGCTATTTAGCGGGTTTTGAAACGTAACTGGTTCATATAACTTCTCTTAATTTGCAATCGATAGCTGATTGGTCATTTAGAGATTTTTGCAAAAATGTGGTTAACTTTCCTTATTTTTGAACTCTAAAATCGAATTTTACAAGGATAAAATAGAGATAACCACGATGTATTACATATAATAAGCGCCTTTCCACGGCGCATCGACTTCTGAAAACGGCATTCCGATACCTCTAACCGTTTCGAAGACATTGGCAAAAATGTGAAAAAAACTGTGAATTTTCCATATTTTTGAACACTAAAGTCGAATTTTACTAGGGTAACATAAATATTATATTCAAAATAAGCTTCTTTCCATGGCGCATTGACTTGTGAAAACCGCATTCCGATAGCTCTAACCGTTTCTGAGATATTGGCAAAAATGTGAAAAAATGGTTACTTTTCCAGGTTTTTGAACACTAAAATCGAATTTTACAAGGATAAGATAAAGATAACCACCATGTATTATATATAAAAAGCGCCATTCCACGGCGCATCGACTTGTGAAAACCGCATTCCGATAGCTCTAACCTTTTCCGAGATATTGGCAAAAATGTGAAAAAGGTTTATTTTCCATGTTTTTGAACACTAAAGTCGAATTTTACAAGGTTGACATAAAGATAGCCAGGATGAATTATATTCAAAATAAGCTTCTTTCCACGGCGCATCGACTTGTGAAAACCGCATTCCGATAACTCTAACCGTTTCGGAGATATTTTCAAAAATGTGAAAAATTGGTTACTTTTCCGGGTTTTTGAACACTAAAATCGAATTTTAGTAAGATAAAATAAAAGTAAAAATGTGTGAAAAAAATGGTTAATTTTCAAATCCCATTTTACAAGCCAAAAATTAATACAACCCCCACCAATATGAGCGTCTTTTCGTGACGAATCGAATTCGCCATTCCATCTCTCACCGTTCTGAAGTCATTCGCGATCAAAGAAAAAGTTGGTCGAATCGAATTTTTCCGACGATGTGAAATGCGCATTCTGACCACGATTCGAACGACGCAAAGATTCGAGGTTAATGTTTTTTCCCTAAAAGTTAACGGTATATAGGGCGGTTGGTTATATGTATATCAAAATATTAAGATCTAATAATAATATTAAGATATTAAATATTAAGATTTTCCGATCTCGAGATATTTGCGACTTTCCGTGTCAACCCTAAAACTGCATATAGGGCACGTCTATCGAGTACCACCGGAAGCGCATTTCGACGAAGAATCGACTGGTGAAAAGCGCGTTCCGATAGCTCTCACCGTTCCCAAGCTATTGGCAAAAGTGTTGTTCCATTAAAATCGCATTTCACAAACCAAAAATAAAGACAACCCCGAAGTATTATATACCAAAATGAGCGTCTTTCCGCGACGAATCGTAGGGCGTTATAAAATTAAGGTGTCTCTTTCCGTTCTCAAAATATTCGCGATTTTCCATGGCGACCCTAAAATTGCAAAAGGTCATGTCTATCCGGTACTATATAATATAAATGAGATCGTGATTCGGGCACTATAAGGTTTCTGATTATTTCTGATTTTATATCTATATAGAAGAAGTTTATTACTGCATTTCATCGAGATGTTATCTCAAAAAAAATCTTTTGGTAAGAATGAAATTTTTTTCTCAAATCTTTATTGTACTCATTTTAAAATTTCTTAAACAACTGAAAACATTTCTACTGCTAAGTCGCCAGACGTCGTACGAACCGTTAAGAAAATATCGAAACGTTTTTAAGAGTTATACGAACATGAGAACGCCTAAAAGGCATGATAGGTTCGGTAAAATTTTCTCGGGAAGTGGTATCCGAGATGGGAGATTACCCTAGAGCATATTATTCGGAAGAAGTAATCTCAGAGATGCAAATATCCCGTGCTTTTATAGGTCGAAGTTTGCTGTAGTATGACCAGCTACGCTGCTATATTTATAGAAATATAAAAACATGACTTGTGTTGAAGTTATTTGGTAAACTTCCTGCATTATTCGTTGCACGGAAATTGCCAACTGCAGTTACACATATTATCTGCGAATAAAATTAGACAATAGCAATGATTGGATCCTTATTTCAGATTTAAATTGAATAAATGTTTTAGTTATCTAGTAATAAATGAGAAATTGCAACGTCTAAAATTAAAACTGAAGCCTCAAGTATTTCGCATACATTATGTGGTGATTTCAATTTTCGTGTTTTCGCTATCATCTTACAGTTAATGCTTTTTATTGATTTTGCTGGCATCTGATACATTTAATGTGACAGTCATTGGATCCTATACTGTTTATGTGTAAAACGTACTCGGCACACACATAAAAGATTCTTTGTTCTCATATATTGATCCAAACTTATACTGGTATATCTGAATAGAGGTAAGGCAAATGGAAATATTAAATTTTCCCCCAACTTACCCTACCTAAAATGCGAGGCTAACACGTATTATCCAAATAGCAAATGTTCCCTCCCGTGAGATTTATCTCTTGTCACGTGAAACGCGATGAATGTATTATATTTGCGGATTTGTTAAAGATTAGGATCTCATACTTTGTAATTACACTATAGGAAGTTATACTGAATTTATTCACTTGAATAAGAACTCAAAACGGCCGCTTTTTACATCAACGCGTCTTAATGGAGAGTGAACTTAACTATCACATGCATGTGTTGCGTTTACCGGGGCAAGAATTGTGTTCTGAGGATGGCAAATTACTTTTAATGTCGAAATTTCGTTGCTCGTTGCCTTGGCTTGGCCCCGGATGTGACGCCAAACGAGAATACGTCAGCGGAAATTACATCGTAAATTGGCTATTGAAAATCTCGATTATGGATTTATGTAGAGGTATCATTCTTGAATACGGGCGCCATTCCATGTGAATTTCGTGTTTGGGTGATGTTAGTTAGTTTTAATTTGTGCGAAAATAGCATTTGGGGAATCATTGGTTTTTATTGCTCATTGATGATCCAGGATGAATAGTCTATCGTAAACGGCAAGATAAGTAAAGAAATGCCTATCAATATGTAAGTGAAAATTAAAAAGAAGAATTTTTTTTTGCTACGAAATGTATACCTATAGGTATACATTTCGTAGCGTTTTATAAAACCGATCAGTTGGTTTTTCCAGTTTTTCGCAGAAACTTTCTAATTGAACATATTGCTTTTTTGCGACTATACAATAGCGAATGGAAGATTCTATCGAACAGAAGAAAAAAAGGTATAGGTTGCGATTTAAGAAGAAAGATTCGATCACGTTTTAAATTCAATAAATATTTTCGATCAAAGTAGCATCTACTACTAAAATATGCCCATTATATAAAATTACTATACATGTTGGAACATTTCGATTTTATGAATTTATTCCATACCTTCCGACCTCACTGTACAAATGCGTACTAGTTACCTAAGTCGTTTTTTCGCAAGTTAGCCACTATAAACGACCTCTAGTGGTAAAAATTGGAATTGATTGTGAAGTCGGTAATGCAGGCAAAAATCAAGTATAGTTCCCGCAACTAAACACCCGACTTTTGACATTTCGTCGTTTGATAACATAGTTGCCAGAGCATATCATATGATTTGACACGTATGTGGATAGGTTATAGTTGTTCAAATATATTTGAAACAACTAACACTAAATACAACGTCAAACGAGAAATGTCAAGTAAGTGCGTCGATAACTCACATACGGAACTGGCAACGCTCTAATTGTGGAAATCCTATACGGTCGAAATGTCACTAGACTTGACATTCCTACGCCTTTGCTGAATGTGAAGTTGTGTTTGTAACATTATCGATGTTAAAACTCGGCTGTTTCGTTACGAGGACTGTAAGCCTGAAGTAGATTTTAATTAATTTATTCATGCTGAATTTAGTTGTGATCTCTCGTGGTTTGTTTATTTTTTAACGGTATTTTTATATTACGTATCCAAATTTAACTTATGCCTTTTGTGAAACTATCTTTTTGGTTATATGATTCATATTTTAACTGACGCATAGTTCTCTGACTCATTTAGGAAACCGCACTAAAATTTCATCTAGGCTCCTACTAGAATTTTTTTTTTAATATTTTCGAATTCTATCAGCATGGAAAAAAGAAATGGCTTACCAGAGAAAAACGTATGGGCTTAACGAATGTTGCTGGCGATTTGAAATACCAAAATTTACATTATAAAGACATATTCAAGGGAAACTAAAATGGCCCATTTCAGCTCTGCATAGTAATGGAGCCCTATAGACATTACCTCCAAATGCTGAAGAAGAACTTGTTCAAGATATTCTGCGTCTAGGTCATCTTTTCTCGGATTAAACATAACCTCAACAGCAAATTCGCAGGCAAGAAATGGTTTTATTCGTTTATGAAGACATCCAAATCTTTGAATTAGACAACCTAAGAATACTTCTGTTATACGAGCCAAGGGATTCAACAGAAGAGCAGTCGATAATTTTTTTTTAACATCTTAGAAAACATATGAAATAGGTGCTAACAGAATGTTTAATGTAGACGAAAGTGGACATTCAACTGTTGAAAAAAAAAATTACAAAAATAATTGGGCAAAACGGTAAAAAAAAAGATTGGAGGAACAAACACAACTTTTGTTTCTTGTGCCAATGCAGCGGGAATGTTTATTCCGCCCATGACTATTTTTAAAAGAAAACGTTTCATTCCTCCGTCAGGCAAAGGAGCAGCAAAGGAGTTTGCTGCCGAACATTTATAGCCAGCAAATTGATTTCAAAATGGTTACAACAATTTATTGAATTTGTTAAACCAACAATAAACAAAAGAAAGTACTTTTATTGCTCTATGGTCATGTCACCCATGCAAAGAATTTGAATGCATTAGCATTAGCAAGGGCTAACGGTGTAATGCTTCTGCAATTACCTGTGCGCACAACTCATAGGTTACGGCCTGTTGATGTGGGTATTATTGGCCCCACGAAAATATTTAAAAAATCATAGCGCGCCATCGATCAGCGTTTACGCTAGCAGGAAGAGTTCTTAACTGGCACGATATTGGCAACTTTCCCCTAAGAAATCTTCAAAGGTGCGGTAGAATTTTAATAAATCGGTATATTTTTAACCATCTTTGAAACTTTAAGGATGAAACAAGCCTGGAATTAGTCACCATATCAAAAGTATCCCTGCGGTGACTCAAATAACTTTTGTTTGTCCCAAAAGGATATGTCTTAAAAAATAAAATATATACACATTTCCCGTCTGAAGCATGATGTATTACATTGTTTTAATATGGTGGGCGTATTATTTACTTGATAAATGTATGCATTTAATTACAAAGCAAATAGCCTACACACTTTACTAAATAGATATACTAATTACATTCTGCAGCCGTCCTTTCTTATGAAAGGAAATCTGCTACCTAAGGATCTGTATCTACTTATATGTGAATGCGCCACAAATGTCGCTAATTCAATTAGCTATTATTAACCGACAAATTACACCAACCTCTGTGTCTATATTAGAACAGTGGCTGTTTGTTTCAAAAAGGAAATCGTTGCTTGTTTGCAATTATAACTTTAGAACGTTTTTATGGTCATTTTTACGGACCAATATGTTTGTTATACTCATTCATATTTTGTAACGTATCAGGAATTAGATAACTAATGTTGTTTAAATTGTAATTGTAATGTATTGCAATAAGTCCGGCCAGTTCACAATGTTGCAGTTTGTGAGTAATTGAAGTTGAGTTTCGCAGTCAATGTCTGCAAACTAAAATCGATATGCGGCCATTAAAAAAGCGAAAGTTACTGTAGTAGATTATGTACGTGTGTTATAAAAGTTTTGTGCCACTTTTATGCCATGCATTTTCGTCAATTAAATAATATATACCAACGATTTCATATACATAGCGGTAAGCAAAACTAAAAACAATATTTTTCCTGGGAATTTTTCATATGTAATTTATTATATCGCAAAAAAGATTCCTAAGTAGATACATATTAAACAATACAAAAAAATCCATTGACGATTAGTAGCGAAAGGGGGTATTTGGAAAAATTAAATGGTTTTATGTCGGGCTTCTACACAATTGCATATGCGGACGATGTTACCGCTCTTGTAGGTGATAGGTTCTAGGGCGTCCTTTATAATATTATGTAAACTGTACTCAAATCAATTGAAAATTGGTGAAAAGAACATGTGCTCTCTGTCAACCTAGATAAAACAGATATGGTACTCTTCATAAACAAAAGAAAAGTGAAACACCTTCACCCACCAAAATTGCTTGGAAAAGCCCTAAGTTTCTCACAAGAAGTCAAGTATCTGGGTGTTGTTTGTGACCGAAAACTAAACTGGTGCAAAAACGTCAAAGTAAAAACCGAAAAAGCATGTGTCACCGCATCCATGCCACGTTAGCGTCATTCGAGAGGGCGTCACCAAGATGCCCCGCCTTGATGGTGCGAAGGACTGCGTATCCCCTATATCGTGTCCACATCGAGCCTCACGTCGTACAATTACAAACGATTTCCATTTTCTGGGATGGATCGTAAACCACAACAGGAACTGGAGCAGGAATTTTCTCTCCGGAACTAGAAATTGAGTTAAGCCTTGCTCTGAAAGGGCATACCTCCGTTTTTCAGGCGGAGATTTTGGGAATCCTGCAAGGTGCGAGTGAGATTCACGCAAGGGGCATTAAGGGAGAGCATATTGCTCTTTATAGCGATATCCAAGCTTGCTCTAAAGGCTCTCAACAATTGCAGGATCGCTTCGGGTTTGATGCTTCAATATAGTACCTAGGAGGCGATCACTGCCCATAATGTCGTATCATTCCTATGGGTGAAAGGACACAAAGAATACCCAGACAACGAGGTCGCTGACGAGTTGGCGAGTCGGGGATCGCGCTCTCTCTTTTTGGCGCCTCTCATGTCGGAGATTGTCAACGACCTAATAAATCAACGGACTACCATTTTGCATGAAAGTAGATGGGCATCGTCAACTGCATACTGCCAAGCACGTAAAGCGGTTCCCAGACTATTGTCCAGGACGGCAAAGTATTACCTCTTTCTTTCTCGTAGCAACCTACCCCCAGTTGTAGGGTTATTAACTGACAAACTGCAAACTAAATAGTTGTAGAGATTGTACAGTAAATTCAATTTTTCTGTTCGTGAAATTTGTACGTTGTACTGACTGACCATTAAGAAAACTTGTAAAGTATTGAATTGGAGGAATCTCCAACATCACGATTATACCTAACAATTTTAATAGTATAATGCAATTAAATCTTTATAGCTGTGGGTTTGAATCTCTATTTGAAGACTATTCAAACGTACTTTTGTGAAAATTGAGTAAGACGGACGGAAACACACAGGGACCGAAGAAAATATTTGAAATGAATGATGTGATACTGGAAAGTTATCGGCAATCGCAAATTTTTACGTCCAAACTGAAATTTTTCAATTGGAAAAAAGAATCCGTTCTTTTGTTTTAAAATGTTGAATTTTTAGCTGTAGCAAAAGCCATCTAATTGATATTCATACAATCAAACTTAGGAGGCACAGTTGTCACACATTTCTCGCTCAGAGGTTCATCAGGGTCTAATTTATTTTTAACAAAACTAGGAAACTATGAATTTCTGTAACTATTTTAATGTTCCAGAAGCAAGTAATGTAATGTAAACGAACGGATTTTTTTGCCACCAATGAAATATTCCTAAACAATGATTTTCTTTGATAATTGAATTTGGGACATTGCATGCTCCAAAGTGCCTAATTCTAGGCATTCACATATGTATATATATCATCTTGTCTCATTTATATTCTATATAAACAACTGTTGCAGAGCTCCTGGTTGTAATGTAGAAAACATAATTTTACTTATCAATTTCAAAACAAGTAAAGCATTAACCTGCATTTTATTTAAATCAGAATAAAAAAATAATCTAATAGGTTACCATTAAATCTGAAGAAATATTCTTTTCATCTATACCAAGAATTATTTACCGTAAACCAAAATACACCGTTTAAAATATTGTCGTATGTTGTCTACATTGTCATTTGTAACACGCTGTGTTAACAGTTACACATTCTACATATACCATAAGTAATATTTGCGCCTTGTTTAGTATGAGTATACATATATATTAACCATTCTGTCAGTTCCAGTTTACTAGGTTACTATTCGATTTACATACTTAATATAAACGGTATCGTAGAGTAGGTATAAGTAAGTATTTATCCTACCAATAGCTCAGTATTAGGTTATGATTATAAAATATATAACAATGTTATAGAGGGCACAAGATGTGCATTGGCATTTACTTTAAAATCCATCAGTATAAGCAAAGTGCACGCCTCAAGAGCATTAGTTGATTGTTCTAAAAATTTATAGAGTTAGTTAATCAATGTGCATTTCGTAAAAAACGTATGCTCTACGTAATGGATTTATTGTGGTTGAAAAAATTAAATGGGACCTAATTAAATGTGATATCGGAATGTTATAATGCAAGAAGTAAAAACGTGTCGTCTCTTTGGGCAGCTTCAGCAATATCTTGAGATGACAATAAGGGCTCGCAAGTCTGCAAGAAACTGCAAAAATAATTAATTACAGAGAGATAATTTACCATATTCTCTATTGATTGAATTTCCGGTAATTGGAACCGTGATAAGGCAAGTGCGTTTGCCATGTTAACGCCCTTCCAATGTATAAACTTTTAGTCATATTCTAATAAAAGTATCGCTCATCGTTGTAGTCTAACGGCTGGTGTAGACGGAATTGCTTTATTCTCGCCAAATATGGTCAGAGGTGCATGGTCAGTGACCATCTCGAAATGTCGGCCAAAGAGGTAAATATGAAACGTCTTAAGGCCGAAGACAATTGCGATGGATTATCGTTCCAACTAGCTATACTTTTTTTTCCACTTTTGCTTGCAAAACTTATCGGTCGCTCTTCGTCGTCTATTACGTGCGCCGAAACTACTCCCGGGATATAGCATGAGGCATCGCAGATTAAACGCAGCGGTTTTTCAGGGTCGGACAGAGTTAGGATATTTTTGGAACAATACCTATTGCTTACTGCTTTCAAATATTTTAGAGTGTTCTTCTGTCCACTACCACGCGGCTTCTTTACGTAGAAGGTCATACAAAGTTTGTAATTTTCCTGATAGATTAGGTATAAAGTGACCATAATAATTCAACAATCCCACAATTTAATTGCTTCTACCAACTCCACTACGTTTAATACCCGCTTCGTCAATAATGTGTCCTAAATATTGAACGGAATTCACTAAAAAATTACATTTATCTAAGCGAATTCGAATATTATATCGTTGTAATCTTTCAAAGACAGCTGCTGATAACACTCTTTTCGTGTAATATCGCCAGTAATATTGCATAGTAATTGGTCCATTACTGCTTGAAATTGAAGTATTTACTGTCAACAAAAGTTGTGAATTTTTACATACAGACAATTGTAAATAAGCTTCCCATAAGTCTAGAGTACAAAATACGCTATCCCCTGCTAATGAGGCATATATGTCTTTTGGAATTGGTAGTGGGTAGTGTTCTTTATTTAAAAATGGATTTATAAATACCTTAAAATCTGTACAGATTCTGATTCCTCCATCTGATTTAGGTACTACGACCAATCAGGGTGCCCAGTCACTGTGCTGAACTGGTTCTAAAACTCTAGAAGGCTATTGTCACATGCATTATAGATATAAACTATTATAACTAATCAGCTCACAATAGAAATCCCGCAATAGTCCATTTAGTATACGAGACTAGTTGATTTATTGTAATTATTGCATTTTATACGTGTTGTGAATTTGAGAATCTGCGGGTTTGTATTGCGCGTTAGGAATTTTGCAAGGTGTAACATACGTCAACTCGTGTTGTTTACTTCTAACAGCTGTTAATAAGTAATAAGTATTGCGACATATGTTATGATGTTAAAACACATTTAAACTAATCAAATATGTGATGTTGCAACACTAAGAAATGCTGTATGGATATTAAGATCTATTCCGTATCAAATATTATATCTGATTCCAACTGTATTATTCCTACTTTATTATTGTCGCATATTATCTCTGATTCATTCTTCCTTATTAGAGGATCATCTAAAACAGTAACTCGGCTATAAATACCTGCCCACTTATATTATAATTTGTGTTTAGTATCTCGGCGACGCGTATTTGCTTTTAACGACGTTTTCAAAACAGTATTACTCCTACGCATGTTTACCCATACATACATATAATTCCCTCAACTGGCTGTCGTTATGGAACCCCATTTCTCCTCCATGTAGTACCAACGTCGTGCGACAATAACACAGAATTTCCGAAATCGTTCGGAGATGGTTTGTTGTCATGTCTTCCGTGTTTAACCCTGATATCATCACTGAGGGTCCCATACCCGAATATGGTTTCTATATTTAGCCTTATACGGGGGTGGATTGGCTTTCAATCGCTCATGTCGGAAGCTGGGATGTTAACGTCTTTGCAATGTACTATCTTAGACGCCCAGAATACCACCCTCTGCTATAGTCTGAACATTGTGCTGGCGATCGAGAATACCCGATTACTAGTCTCACTCTTTCATGTCCCTCACTTATTTATATTCCGTTATCATTTTGAAAGAAATATGAGTGCTTAGATTACAAAAATACAGCAAGGGAGTCGGTTCATTACAACTAAATAATACAGGAATTGAGTGGTTATGTGGCTAAAGGGAAACGAATCCATTATGCATATAACGAATACTACACCTTATTAGAACT
This sequence comes from Osmoderma eremita, assembly GCA_031763485.1. NCBI lineage: Eukaryota > Metazoa > Arthropoda > Insecta > Coleoptera > Scarabaeidae > Osmoderma > Osmoderma eremita. The sequence goes on along the minus strand of JARFOC010047266.1, from coordinate 8,087 downwards.
GCACCAAATAAATGGGGTTTCAAATACATTCATTTACATTTTATTAGTAAAATTAATAAAAAGAAAAGTCGAAAAGGAAATGAAAAACAATCCACTCCAATTGCTTTATAGATTCTAACTTTGTCATATTTCTATACTAAAAAAATAACTGTCCGAGACAGTACGAATGTACTACATATATTTGAAGTTTGCGACGACTTACTACTTCTATATTTAGTTAATGAGGCGTAGGAAAACGTGTGGTCGCCCGTGGAAGAATGTATCGTCAACCCAAAACGTTTCTATATGCAATTAATATATACAATTAAGTAAACTGGGTAATTGAACGTTGTAAATGTCTTCTTGATTGGCGGTTGACGGTTTGAAGGCACCCACATCGGAAAAGTAGATCTTTTGAATGGGTATGTGTGGGAGGTCTGAAATTCGTTGTCTACCGTTAAAACGGAGGAGGCTGATGGGAGTATTGATCGTGGTAGATAAACATACTTTAAATTAACGGCAAATTCATATTGGCTATAGGTGTTTATTGTATTATACATACATACATGTGTGTAAACGAGAATACTTTCGACGTGAATTGATTTAAATTCTCTCATTTATGGTTGTAATATCGTATGTATACTTTTGTGTACGTTTTTGCTTGTTAGGTATTGATAACGATATAGTAGTCATCGCTTAGTTGTACTAAGCGATGACTGCTAGTAAATTTTGAAACACAAAAAATTCGGATTTTGGCAACCACTGTACCATAATGGTAGAGTCAAAAGTGGCTGTTAAAATACATATATTTTTAGCGTTCCAAACCTAAATGCGAGGGATGCCTTTTATATTTCGGAAATAGGCGTTCCACGTGCTGCCACCTGACAACTGACACCTGAATCGCAAATGTCGGCCTTTTTGACAGTATGCTTACTGAGAACCTTTTGACGTACAAGCGATATTTGTGTTGCTTACAGTGGCTTAAAAAATCATCTTGGCCAAAAAGTGGACTTAACTCGTGAACATTTTCGTGACATTATTTTTTACAATTTTGGATTATCTCAACAACAGTGCATCGATGAACTTAATTCGGCATTTGGCGATGAAGCACCATCAAAAGCTAGTGTATACTGATGTGTGGATTGGTCGAACGAGATGCTCCAAAAATACGATCACGGTACTTCAGAATACGTCTATTACATCGTGACAGGTGACGAATCATGGATCTATGCCTATGAGGCCGAAAGTAAACAGCAGTCGACAGCCAAATCTAACAAAAGCTGTTTGCGCATGAAACACTTCGAAGCAAATGGTCGCCTGTTTCTTCGGATAACCTGGACATGTGGCAACTGTATCATTGGGCCAACGTCGGACGGTCAATTTTGAATGGAACACAACCATTTGTTTGCCAGAAGTATTCGGAAAAATATGGGAAACCAACCGCCGAAGACGCATCAGCTCAAATAAGAGAATTTTTGGCAACTGAAAAAGTTGAATTGATGGGTCATTCCCCGTACAGCCCTGATTTGGCACCCAATGACTTCCTTTTGTCTACACATCAAACAAAAATTACGTAGTCAACGTTTTTTGACGGTGGAAGAAGCGGTTGATGCTTTCAAAATGCATATTTTGGAGGTACCTCAATCAGAGTGAAAAAAGTGCTTCGAAAACTGGTTCAAGCGCACGCAAAAGTGTATTGATCTTCATGGAGAATATTTTGAAAAACAATAAAGCCATGTACTATGATTAATTTTAGTTTCTGTTGTCTATTCTCGAAATATAAAAGGCATGCCTCGTACTATTGTGGTAAGAGTTTAGTTATTGTTGTATTGTCACTAATGCTGTTGATATCTTTATATTTTTATATCCCCACCAATTTTACGTATATTTGCGTATTTATACGGAAATTAAATGAAGCAACAAAGTATATATTATATGCAAGTTGTTTCAAAAAAAAAACCTTACCATTAATCATTTTGCACACTCAAGTAAATTGTTTCACTTTTATAATCATTTAAGTACTTAAATCCAGAGATTGAACCCCACTCGATAATAGCTTTATCTGATTTAAGTTTTATACAAAGTTTCCATCGTATAACCAATATCTCAGCTTTGAGGGGAATTACGTGGGAATAACTTCATAATATTCTGAATTAATAACAACATAGCGCCAGGTTCTAGACTACCACCGTGGCAACCTCCCGATTTCGATAAAACTCCACAGACTGAAAGAGTACATTGGTATAAGAACAACACCATTTTCTTTTTCTGGCCAACCTCCGATTTCGGGATGTTTCCCCTGTGCTGTTCAGAATCCACTCGTGTATCTAAGAAACGTGTAAAATGAATTATACCACAGAACTATGTAGTGTATAGGACACGAGAGAAGACATGTAGAAATATGAGACATTTATGTTACCAAAATTAAAATTTTTAATTTTTCATTTCAATTTTTTATTTACTTAGCTTATATGTAGCATTTAAATATTATTTCTTCTTGATTCACATCAAAATACACTAAATTATTCATAGTATTCCCTATAAATGTTTTTTTAAATTTTGTTAATGAAAATAAGTTTTTGCTTTTTTGAGGTTGGAGGCGAAGCAGAGGCTAATACCAAAGATAGTTTTTCAATAAAGCAATTAAAAAGGCTGTAGATTAAGCTTTTTTTGCAGACACAGTATAAGGAAACTTTATTTACCCCATTTCAGGCTTACAAATATGCAGAACTCTACAATAATTTTTTTCCCCATACGGTGCCAACAATATGGCGGGTACGGTATATGAATAAGATTTAGATCTACTATGAAAATAGGGACCCGTATCAGTATTCTTGAATATTCATAAAAATAATCCAATATTTCATTTTCAGCATTTTCCATCCTCTATTAATTTTCTAGTCACGATCTACCGTAAAAATTCTATTGAATTCCTCTTCGGAGCTTCATTAGTGCTGCCAACGTTAGAAGAAAACGGGATGGTTTAATTAACATGCACTTGCCTCGATGTCCGACCTTTTTTCTCCTACCTTTCGACTTCATCACCGAACAATTGATCAGTACCACCACCACTATCCTTCGAATGCAAGCAGTCACTATTTATCTACCTGGAAGCTACTGAGAGACTCGTTCCTATGCCTTAAAAGCACTGCACAAACGTAGGTAGCGCCTATATAACAGGATTTTAACGCCGAGGGGTCACGTGATCGCGTCATGAGCGGCACCCATCTCTTACACACGAGTTAATGAATGGCTCCGGCTTCCGAGCCGGGCTTATTATCCTATGTAGTTGGATTTTCACACAGAGAGATATACATACATAGGCGACCTCGCTAAATACGGGTCGTATTTCCTGTCAGGACATCAATCCTTCTTTGATGGGTGCTTTTGTAACTCTAAAGCCAGCCGACCAACACGTCTCGTACGTGCTAGATACAATAACAAGACAAGGTAAGTAAACGCAGCTAACGAGAGGTAGTTAGAGAAACGAGAATTAAAAATAATTATCTCGTGTAGCTATTGATCGAGGCTTTTCTTTATAACTATAAATGGTGTTTATACTACCCGGAAGCATGAGTTGTTCTCAATTTATTGCAATATAGGCCCTATAGGGGTCCCGAAGTCCCTTTCCCGGTAGAGGTTATTAGGGCTAGTTTATGGTAGCCAAGGGTGGATCGATCATAAATTAGTATGAGGGAAACTATAAGTATGTAGTTTACTTCGTCCTTTTACAACGTATGGTTTGTAAAGTGAAATAATTGAAATTGGTGCGTCGTATTGATAAATGCCCAAGACAATCAATAGAGATAAATCAAACTTTGTATTCAGGTATATGGAATCCAAAGTAGGAGTTATTTAACTTTTGCTAGCAATGGGAGACGGAGGCAAATTTAAGAATTATAGAACAGGTGCATACATTATATCTGAATTGGAAGCCTGAATTATGAAGGTAGGAGAATATATAGAGGATCGTCTCGGAAAAACTAGCTTGTTTACTTTAAGAAATGTCAAACATTGGTTTTGTGCTGATAATAAAATAGAATACCTACGTATCCAATAAGATTTCCCAAAGTACGGAAGGTGACCAGGACAACCAATCATATTCTTGGAGTTCTTAGGGATAGGACTAGGGTCAATGGTAAAAGGGACTAAGTAATACATAGCTTCCACTATGCAGGGAATTCCAGCATTAGTAAAAATGAAGGAAAATAACCTTTCCTACAACTCACCAAAGTGTCAAATTCTATACATATAGTTGAAATAGTCCACGAGTTATTGGAAACATACAGGATGTTTCTGATTTTTTTAATATATAATAGAACTACGGAGAAGTTGAAGACGACAAAGACTTGAAAGGATAAAAAAATGAAGTTATTGAAAGGAGTTGAACATCCAGAGGGACATTATAGACGAAATTGAGAAAGAGCAATTAAGGCGGTTTGGACAATATAAAGACTGAATGAAGGAAGATAACCAAGAGGAATATGGGAATTAGAAAATAATTAGCGGTATGGATACGGCCAGAAATACGGAAGGGAGGTGGACCTAGAAGAAGCTGTAGGGGTAACGTCAATGCGATTAAGCAATGGAAAGAAGAATTTGGGTAATTGATGATGGAGAATATATAATGTGCAAAAAGAATGATCTAATAAATTTGTTGTGTGAATCGGAAAGCATTGGATGCGTTTGGGTATTTAGAAAAGAAAATAGAATAGAAAAAAACCACAGCCCACATAAGTATCTGTAATGATCGAAAAATAAAAACTATCAAAAACACGGTAGTGTAGAAAGAGATCCAGAAATTGAAATGGAATGGGAAAGATCTATCGCAAAGTCATGACCAGCAAAAGCCTGAAAATATAAAATTGCGATGTTTAAATATCAGTTACTGGGCTCAGAAATAGGCATCAAAAAGTGCATTGGAGCTGATGGCTAAAAAGTATCATTGTAGAAAATTATCTTTTGGTTAATTTCACGTGCTTTGAATTTATGTAGTTGGAAAAACAGTTGCAATATTTAATTCTCTACTATTATTTAAGAATTAATAAATACAGGAGCATCGATTGAATTCTAGAGTTCTCATATACCGTGCTTTTTTTGTAACGTTACACATAGGTATTTCCTACAGGTAACGTTCAGCGATATACGAGGTAGGCGCCATAAATTCGCGGCCTGATATAAAAAAAAGAAACTATAACAATATAAGAATTTTTATTTCTCTCGCTACTAAAAACTACTACTTTTCGAGCCGTCGTATTTATAGTGTAGACCTCGCGTATGTGCATGCATGCCGTGACGGAGTTTGAACACGCTTGAACCTGTATAAGCCTGTCAGGCCGAGAATTTATGGCGCCTAGCTCGTAGTAGGTCACCAGTTATACGTTAACGCGTCTTCAGTGTAGATCTATGGGCAGTGCAACTACGCCACTATTAATTAATTATCTCAGACTAGCACTTTTTAAAGGATCTACTATAATTTATTTTTTCTAACGAAAAATTTCAAGCATGCCGTGAAAATTTTAAATCCACTACGAAAGTATAGTGGAATTTGGCACTGAAATATTATTTGTTGTCCTTTCTGTTTATTCTGTGGCTTTCGAAAGAATTCAGCGCCGCTTTCTAAAATTTTTATCTTTTAAAATTGATGGCGAATATCCTCTAAGAGGTATCGACTATAACACTTTGCTCGAAAGGCACACTATTCATTGCTAAATCGTAGAAATATACAATCATCTTAACTTGTGTGGAAACTGATTAATGGGAGACTTGATTGTACAGATCTCACTTCCAGCGTTAACCTGCATGTTCCTCGCAATTCATCTCGTTATTCCTGCACTTTCTCCTTACCTACTCCTAAAGCCAATCTTTTACTCACTTCGCCCATTTTTAATATATGTAAACTGGTAAATCACAATTATTATGATATTTTCTTTGTAGTATATATTGTTAGAGCAATTTTATGTGCTTTATATGTTCATGTTTACTTTTGTTGTAGTTAGACACCTGAGATGTATTGTATCCATTATATGTGCTATAATTGGTTTTCTATTGGACAATAAACGTATATTATTATTATTATGTTCCTCGAAAAGCTCTTGAAGATTTGTATTTTGTATGGCTTATAATTGAATTCTTTCACAGTTTTGTATATCGAACTGTATGATACTTCCTGATGTTTGTCTAAATTTAAAAGCGATCCTATATACCGTTCCTCTACATAACTTAGGATATTCAGATTCATGTGTTCTGTTGAAACGTGATTGGTTTTATTTATTTTTCTGTGAGAACACAACCATCTGCTTTGAATTTGTTAAAAATATTGAGCATAGTTTTCGCACATGCTATGGCCTTCAGGATAATTGACTAAACACATGTCCCTAAGCAGTCTTCAATTGTTATTCTTCTGGTACCACGTTATCATTGCCACCTTTTCATCTTTGTATTACCTGTTAATAATATAAATCAATTTTATACTTTACAATAAAATTTATTTAATTTGTGATTGATATATGAAAAAATATAAAAAAAAGATATGCATGTATTCGATCCAATTAGTGACAATCTTTCAGCGATAGAAAAGTTGTTAAGATGTTGGAAATATTAAAAAATACAATGGAAACAAAAACATTTTCATGAAAGGGCTGAAGATTCAATGGACTCATGACGTTGGCTGGTTTTAACTAGAGACATAACAAACGAATTATTCAAATAGAGTTGAAATCGTATGTAAGAAATCATTATTCCTCAATCTCGACATTGTTAATGTTAAATGTTAATTGTTTTAAGATTTGCCAACGCTAGAATTCATAGTAATACACATTGTACACGTTAACTATATAGTAAGTAGTAACGATCTTTGCTTTCGAGTAAAGAAGACAAATGTGGTTATAGTGCCTATAAAACGAGCCTATAGGATTACAAAGTCGCAGTTCTAACAATCTATTTATATAATAGCGCTGCCTTAACGCTAAGCTCCGTAATCTCTATTACTGTCATGCGTAACCGAAGCCGAGCGATATCTCCACGCGGCCGTTCTACCAAAGAGCGCATACACACCGCCCTGGGAATGCGAAGAATTGCATCACGAAGACGCTTAAATACCTGGGCTCGTTTTACTCGTCGGCCGACTCCGTTACAAGAATAGAGAAGTCCGCTCTCGGAGACCGACAGCAGACAGGACAACCACGCGACCACCGGGGTTATTTATAATTTAACGCCTGTCGGATGTTTCTCGTTAACGGAAACCGTCCGGTGCGTCTCCGAGAAATCCGAGTAATATAAATGGCAAGCGGTTCAAGATAGGGTTTACTACTTTTCGATCCGTTCGCTTTTCCGTCGTATGTATGTATGCAGCTGGATTTAGGTCATCGAATTCAGCGGTTTGTTTTCGCTGGAAATGCGCCTAGATTTATGGGATGGATGAATGTCTGGATTGTGTTCGCCGCCTTTGCGGAAACGAATGCAGCTAGAGGATTCTTTTGCGATTTACGTTGCGTCGGCTTTGAAATATGTGAACCTATGGGTACCATCATTGCAGCCAAGTGTTCTATTGGATATTTTCTATTCATTTGGTATCGAATGCACTACCAACGCGGTCACTAGGATTTTTTCTAATAAAAATGGAGCAACCTCAAAATCTGCAATTGATTATATGGCTACCAACCTGTCTTTAAACAAAATTAAATGTACACTATTACAGTCAGATATTGCTGACCATCTAAGGCACATTTTAACTATCGGATTCGTTAATCGTGAATGCAGATAAATGTAACGATTTTGAAATAAAAAAAAGGTTGAGTTTTTAACAGTTCCCGTTCATTGTTGCAAAATACTGACTGGACCTTATTTATACTACTTTCTGGTGCTTGGAATTGGCGTGCCCTTTGGTTACTAAAAAAGAGAGAAAGAGGCATGATCAAAAGGGGTGTATTAATGATAGGATTATCAAAAACTCTAAGGAATTAGAGGAACTTTATTGGGTGAAATGCCATATCGATATGCCGGAACTTGAAAACCGAATATATGATATAAAGTAAAAAAAAAGAAGGAACATGAAATAAATATACACATAAACAACCAGAAATTAAAGGAAGTGAAAAATACAACAT
>JARFOC010047259.1:0-21514 GCA_031763485.1 Osmoderma eremita | reverse complement strand
GAACACAGGTGGCTTTATGTGTACATATACAAAAATAATAACTTGAAACAAAATCTAAGAAGATAACATGAAAGAGAGAGAAGAAAATATATACGTCAGAGCTATATGAACTATGTGCTGGTCGCGGGAACTACCCTGCTACGTTTCAGCAACCGTAGCCATATACCGAGGCGGATCCGTTAATATTACCACGAAATTATTCCCCGTTTTGGAAGTAATATAGTAATAGGAACGTTCTTTTTACGTTTCCAGACTTCAAAGTCATTTTAATAGTCGTAATTACGTTCCCAGATATCTATTGTGCTAGTTGGGAAGTATGACTTCCATCTAAAAAAATGCAAGCTTGTATTATATCTCCAAAATAAAGAGTGCGATGGATTTTTAAATGACATTATTTGGTTCTACGTAAACAAAAAACTGTACTAGAAACAGTTTTCACCTTTATTTTATCTTTAGGGGTTGTGAACATATTTGACGTTGAAGTTTTCAATTTTTCTTTATTATCTCACACTCCTTGCACTGTATAACAAATGTGACACTAGCATGAACTATAACTCTATTTTCTGAACAACTTTATCCATTTAACCGATTTTCTATCTTTAATATTGAGAAAGTTACCCAAATACGAAGATATATTGGAATAAATTTATTTAGAATTCAGGTGTTTTTTTCTCGAAGAAACGCTGGAACACCTCGATTTTTGATTTTAGTTGCCGTTTTTCTGATAATTACTTCACGTATACAGGATGACCCAAAAACATGTTATGACAGCTCACTTATTTTTCTTCTAATGGAAACACTTTTCTTCATTTCATTTTTAAATTCTGCGTCAACTGTAAGTGAATGTTTAAATGGCCGCAGGATTTCCTCAAAAATCATAACATCATAAAAATACAATAATCATTACAATAGGTTATAAAATTTCTAAATCGGTAAAAAAAATAGGTACAACACAATGTATTTAAAATCTAAACAGGTAAATGCGAACATTTTCGTTGGACAAGTTTGTGTCGAATTGAAAATATAAAATAAACTCATTATTGCTATGTGCTCAAAACGGTTTGCAGCTAAAGTCCATTGACTTCAAGACGAAGAAGAATTTGGTTCTAAAAAGGGTAGAACATTTCTCACCTGCTCTGTAAATACTTCACCATTCATTTCCTCGTGGTCGTTTTTCGATTGAAAATATAACAAAACCCATTTTCAACAAAAGCATTTTCACTCCCAATATGAAGTATTATAATTCTATTTCCTCTTCTGCAATATGCCAAACAAATAATATTACGCGAAACACAAGAAACAACCAAATACACAACCAAAACCAACCGAAGAAATTTGACAACTGACATTACAAAAACATCGCGATCAGGTAATATTTCATTTTGTGCAACATAAATTTCGTATGCACGGGCAGCTTTTTTCGTCGTGTGTAATTTCGCCTTACGTATTAGTCAATAGCAAACGTCCAAAATACAAGCCTATCTTGCCCAACGCTATTTTCATAAGGTGAATGATATATAGACACTTTATGATTTACCGACTTATCCTCTAATTTAGGAAATTATTAGTTAACAATTTTCCCGATAAATGGCGCCACGTTGTATGTATACGTAGTTGTAGTTCGAATCAATTTTGCATACTGTTGGATACTGTCATACAATTCTGCTGGGGCTCGACTGATTATTGCGTAATAGCATCAAATTCTGCTTAGAAAAAAACCTACACCTTTACATAAAGTATGTAGTTTTACTGCAAATATTTTATCAGGGATTTACATTGTTCCACGACTTATATATGCAGGAAAACATTAGGCTCATATAACGCACGTTATGTAAATTAATTCCCAAGAACGAAAGCGCAGACGATTAACTAAAAACGTCAAACGTCAAAACCGTAAGCGGGCTTTTTTTTCAGTCGCCGCCAACCAAAGCCTTCTTGCTATATAGCGGAGAGACTTGGGTGGCGGGATTTCAGTATACGACCGTTGCTCGCACGGTGATTGGGTTGTGTAGTGTAGGTTCACTCTGTCTTCATAAATTAAATCGTAAAAGAAGTACGGGGTCAAGTTAAAAGGAATATTCTTTCTCTTGCGTCTGGAAACTATTATTGGCTTGTGTAACGGCGTGGATCGAAATAACACTCGGTGGGGTCGCTATAGTAACCGTTGTTTTGTGTGTGGTATATTAACCGATATTCGAAGTACATAAATCAACCCCGATTGGCGGAGAAATTTTTCGATCGTATATAACCTCTTTCTTAACGGCTGCCGTGTGATACTTTCTTCCGTTGAATTTGGATTCGTATGGGTAGAAAATGCTACTCAGCTATGGCAAGAAGATATTCGGAAACAGGTTCCCGCAAATCGTAGCGGTTATAACCGGTAAGTGCACTCGAACACGGGTTACTAAGAGCTTCCAGGAGCTTCGTAGGGATACCGGGGTGAACGAAATGAAAAAGAGGGTTTTGTGCCAAAAAATAAAATAAAATATTTGGATGAAATATTTTATCTTACATTTTTTAATATTAAAAAAAATGGCATAAAAGATTGATTTGATAAAAATAACCTAACATTTAATAACAGACCCAAATATATGTACATTAATGTTGCTTATACACAGCAAGCTGTGGCAGTAAATTTACCCTTATCTGAATGCAGCAAACAACTGAAAGAGGATGCACGTGCAAAAACATCCAACAGTAAAATATTCTAAATGCCTTGATGTAGAATAATAGAGAATCACTTGAATTGAAATAAAACTAGTAAACACATTTAATAAATTCTCTCTTATAATAAAAACTATGAAATATTAACTGCGCCAAACATTTTTTATTAGTAAAGTAAAGAAAATATTATTTGAATATCATAAAGTGATGTCTGGTGATAGATTTGCATTTTTCTGGATTACATTCCGAATGTTTGAGTTTTTTTCTTTTAATTTATTAAGTGTAATTACCACGTTTACTTCCAATTGCCTAGGGAATGTTTTCTAGATTCGAAATTATTACATTTATTGTATAGCGTCCATAGAAAATCAAATTTTGTTTTCGTGGATATGCAAAAAATATTTTTTATATAAATCAAATGGCTTTCCACATCTGTGGATAGAAAATAGAAGCATAAAATCATTACAGGCCTATCACCTCATATATAAACGCTATTTTAACTTAGGAACGTTTAATTTTAGGTTAGTTTAAAATTTTCAGTATTAGCTCACTCAAAACAGAATACAAAAATACGATTTAGGAATTGAAAATGTATTTAACGAAAGCAATAATTATACCAATCCTAAATATATGCCTCTATCTAGTATGTATTTCTCGCTATCGACCTAACTCTTGACCGAAAGTGCGACCACTATCAGTGATAACCGGTAAAAAAATGAAGGACAAGTTTCTTGTTACAAAAAGAAATAAACAGATATATTTTTATTACTAGCAAATATGCATTTGCATAATTAAAAAGTCAAGAAAAATATTTAAATCCAGATAATAAATACATACTTAATTATATAAATAGAAGTTATGTATTTTCATTCTTTTTTGTGTTATGCAAACATAAATATGTAATCAAGTAAAAAAAATAGACCAAAATGTAAGTAGTTTTCATGCAATAAAAAGCTACAAAATTATTTATGTTTAAAAGTTCAAAGTTATAAATAAAGATATACCTACATATCTGGTTTGTTAAATCTAACCAGTTTTAAGATCGTAAATTTTATGAGCACAACCAGAAATTTTAATATTTTGTGCTTATGTTAGTTAAAAGATTGTTAGCAGTACGTAAAGACGTAAATAAGGGTCTTGTTCCTCGTGCACCTGTATGCATAACCAGTTTCAGTTATTGGGTAACTGACCTTTTCGTTGAACCCCCTTTATTTGGAGTTCGGTATATCCCGATTCTTTAAGTCGCGGATCTTTGTAGACCTGCAAGGCTTGATTAATTATTATTATAGTTCCGAAAATTACCGAAAAGAAATATCATATTTAAATACTTTCAAATTTCGCACCATTAATTTCAGGAATTTTGATTTTTATTGGGATTATTTACATCCCTTAGTACTGTACAAAATATTTACGAAAAGAAAAACTGATTATTCAATAAAAACACTTGATATATCATAATGTAACGCTAAAAAGTCATATTTCACTTATCAATGTGAGGCATTTTCAAAATAAAACTAGGCATCCTATCGAGATACACTTTGAGATTTAAGATGCATTTTCAATTGAGTAAGCAATAAACGCAATGGTAGATTTCCACTACATATAGTTAATATTATGCCCTCTTCAATTGCACGCTCATAAATTCTGAGGTTAAAGTATCGACATCCATATATAGCGAATAACATAACAATTGTCGATAAATTGAGACAAATTAAAAGATGAGAATTGCATTTTAACACTATAATACCATTAGAATTCTCGAAGTTTTTATGTGTGTATAGTACAGTTGCATCATTGAATTCTATGGACAACATTAAGATTCTGTAGATATTGCATGTTGTTACAAGCGGTTTCCTGTTTCCAATTTAAAGGAGAACTTTGTAAATTAGCGGCAATACATCTACTAATTACAATACACACATTACACATGTAACAACTTAACTACTGTAAAACGCACCAATTCTAGTCGAAGTTCAAGTACATACGAGAAAATTTCTTAAATTGATCCGCTCGTGACCTGATGAAGTCCACACGCAGCAATTATTTCTTCTGGAGGATTTAACAAATCTATTTATACCGACATTAATTTCTACTAATAGACAATATCGCGGAATAAATTGGATATGTTCATAAAGTTTACAATGAGCTTCAATTAAAACCGAAACACGACACTAACCTCTTTATTTATTGACACTATATAGAAGTATGTAAATAACGCTGTTAGAGCGACAAAGAGTATGTGATAGTTATGAATATATGTTGGTTATATCAGTCGAGACAAATCATGTTTTGATGTTAGGCAGGTTAAGTTCGTAAATCAAATATAAACAGAATAAATGTGTAAACACGATTGAAATTGCAATTATTGTCTTGAACGAAATTGAACGATGATGTAATAATGAAAATACCAAAATATCTCTAGGTACTTACAGTTTAAGAACCACCACACACAACCACATGCACAAACACAGCCACTAAAATTCTGACCGTTAATGCAAAAGAAATAAAATAAGTGAATAGCATTATTTTGAACAGAAAATACCCGCCAAATTTGAGCTGTTTAAACCGTTAAATGGTGATTGCAATAAACATTACTTAGTCATTAGTAAGGTAAAATGAGAGCTTTTAGCGCAAAGAAAATTATGATTATTTAAATATATTTTCGAAATTATTTTTCTGACAAATTTATAACAACAAAAACATTTAATTACCAATAAGTATTGTTAATTTATTCTGCACTTATGATTTATTGTATAATGTAACATATATAATGTAAAATCCCTCATTTTATTCAAAAATATTAATTTTAATTGCACGTGATAAAATACGTAATAATTGCATAAGAAACGCTCTTATATATGATAGTTGTCCGTTATATGTTTAAGGTCAACAAAAAATAGATTATATTTAAAAACCAACAAATAAAGTCAATAAAGGTGCTTTGATACTATATTTCTTATTTAATTTACAACCTGTTTATCACGAAACAATAATTAAATAGTTCAATAAAATATGTAATCAAATGTAGGAAGTAACCCATTTGTTATTTCCTTTTCATGTTTAATTAGAATGTTAAGTAATTAGTTGAGGATGTTATAATTAAATAAAAATATATGAAAATTGATACTACATTTTAAGTAAGAGTAGTGTATAATTTCGTCGTAAGATGACACTGATGACTTGGTGTAAATTTGGTTGCCTATAATACAATTCATTTTATATTCAATTTTTTAATTAAATCTTAATTGATTACTTTTTCCTTTGTTACAGCAACCTTCGGTGCGATTTCTGACGGCATTCAATACGGTTGGGCTTCCCCCGTGATACCTTTACTCAAGAAGGAAGACAGTCCAGTCGGACCTATCGATATCACAGTGATAACATGGTTGGAAGTACTGTACATGTTAGGTGGTGTGGCTGGCTTGCCAATAACTATTTATATAGTAGACAGGTACGGCAGGAAAAAATCCATATTGTTAGCGGCTGCTGGCAACTTGCTATCATGGATTTTGACGGCAACAGCTTACAACGTACCCATGCTTTATGCTTCGAGGTTTATAGCCGGAATGGCAGGTGATATGGCTTTCGTCGCCGGACCCATGTACATAGCCGAAATCGCTGATAAGAATATCAGAGGATTATTGTCCGGTTTCATCTATATAGCTTTACTGTTGGGGATCGTAATTGTATACTGTGTTGCACCGTTCGTTTCTATCGTCGCCTCGTCTATGGTGGGTGCATCGTTCGTGGTATTGCAATTCCTCACCTTCGTATTCATGCCGGAATCTCCGTATTTCCTCCTCATGGATAAGAAGACAGACAAATGTAAGAAAACTTTGCAATTCCTCAGGGGAAGTAAGGATATCGAAGAGGAGTACCAAGAAATGGCAGCGGCAGTCACGAGACAGGAACAAGAAAAGGGAAGACCGATTGATCTTATCGTGGACAAAGGGAATAGAAAGGGGGTTATCATTATGACTGTATTGAACGGATCACAGCATTTCAGTAGCATTAGCGTCATGCTAATGAACCTCCATCTAATTTTGGCAGACGCGAACGGGATTATATCGACTGAAACGTCTGGAATTGTGTTCTCGGTGGTCATGCTGTTTGCAGCCATGTTTGGAGTGGCAGTCGTTGATAAATACGGTAGAAAAAAGCTTTTGGCGATCTCATCGTTCCTTACCGGCATCTCGTTGGCGCTCTTAGCTACTTATTTCCTAGTTAAAGACGTGTACAATGTCAACGTCACGGAATACAACTGGATACCTCTATTTTCGGTGATCCTCTACGCGATAGCTTTTAAATGCGGTTTGGGTATTGTCCCAATAGTCATGACGGGCGAATTATTCCCCACGAGCGTCAAAGCAATGGGCATGGCCACCGCCGACGCTATGTACGTCATATTTGGAACGATATCCATATTTCTATACCAAGAATTGGTGAGGATCTTCGGCATATATTGCCCTTTCTATTTATTCGCCGCCAGTTGTGTATTGACTGGCATTTTCGCCATATTCTACATCCCAGAAACGAATGGAAAAACTTTGGAGGAAATCCAATACATACTCAAAGGATTGACGCCCGAAGAGATAAAGAAGCAACAGGAAACCGACGTTGCCACGACTAAATTATAAGATTAGCCGATTTTTTCATCCGAGAAAGGGTGATTTAGTTTCAATTTGAAGTAAACATATCATGGCGGAGCCTCAATGAATCAGCCGAAACTGTTATAGAAAATAAGCCTAAACACGTGATATTATAGTAATTAGTAAGAACAACGTATAAATGTAAACTTTCTTAACCAAGGAATGATGATCTGTCATGGTAATTAAATGAAAGATATTACCACAAGAAAAGCCTAATATATAAATAAGAGCCAACCAAAGATTTTTATAAAAGAAGCGTTCGCTTAGGTACATTTTTTATTAGAATCGTAGAAGATCACGTCAATTAAAAGATACACCAATATTACTATTAAATGTGTATTGAATTAATTCTAAATTCATGATCGTTACGTCATTCATCATCTGTCAAAACATTGTCACATGTCATTCTACAGTGCAGGCAACTAAGTTATTGCTATTTTAAGACGATCTGTATACACACAAACCTCTAGTACTTAGACCTTTTTTTTATTACGAATGTTAGTATTTTAGTAAATAAATAAACATATTTATTAAAATTGCGAATATACGGATGTACGTATATGTATTTAAGAAGCGTAAGCAATAGTTCGGCTGTAAATCGACTGATATTATTTTCAAGATATCAGGAATGTAATAGTTGAAAATACATATATATTATATAAAGATATGTTTTTGTCTTCTTATTTATTCCCTTTCCTTACATTGTCTTATTTATAAAGGAGAAATTAATGAATCAAAAACTTATAAATAGTGCAATAACTAGGGAGTTCAATATCCCAGTGTTGGTATGTACATTTTTGAGTTTGCTAGCGTTTAGTGTTTTTATAACCTGCAAATTACTTTTAAACTTGAGGATTTCATAAAGTCAATTTTTTAATATAAAAATGAGTTTAATTTATTTATTTCGACCAATTACATGTATGTACACAACTAATAGGTGTTTAAATAATACCTTTCTTAAACCAACTTCATTTTCACAGCTTCTTTAAGACGTTCAATCTTAATTTCGTCTACTTTCAAGTTCAATACAAACACTACAACAGATGACCTCCTGGTGGATATGGAGAATCCATTTAAGAAGGAGAAACCTCAATGTATATTATGCAAAATGCAAATCACACCTAATTATAAGAACGTACAGCTTTTGTCGCAATTTCAATCCCCGTACACTGGCAGAATCTACGGTAGGCATATAACAGGTTTGTGCGAGCACAAACAAGAGGCAGTCGAAAAAGAAATAGTTAAAGCGCAAAGCGCAGGTTTGATGCCCACCTATTTGAAAGATCCGAAATTCTTTAAGGATCCGAAACTCTTCGATCCAGAAAAACCTTTGCGTCCCCATCGTTTCGAATAAAACTACTTCAGTGTTATATAGTAGCTATTAGAAATAATAAAGCAAATTTTAAATCAATATTCTTTTTATTTAGTAATCTAATATACGTGTACCATTCCATATAAAAATGTCCAACATAAAATATAAGTGAAAAGTTGTCCGAAAAACCCATTGGTTAACAGGGCACTTCTTGAAATGAAATAATGATTAAAAGATGATCCGGCCTTGAACAGTATCATTAACCACAAGACGATAACTGTGCACATATAAAAGGCAGCCCCTGTCAATCCCGTGAGCCCCAATAGTCCTGCTACACATCCTGATAATGCAGCCATAGATGTACGGCAGTATTCAACAACCGATGAATTGTTTCTCAATGCGGGTTCACTGTAGGCGATTCCATTGCCGGCAATTCGGTCTTTTCGTAACTTCGTAGACATTTTAGAATTTATTTAGCATAATATAAAGAAACGTAGATCACTACTATAGAATCAATACACATTTAGTCCAAATTGTATTTATTAGGTTGGTAGTTGACAGGAAAGTACGAAATAACTACTCTGTTCCAACACCTAGTTTGATCACTATCGTGATTACGTGACCAATCACGCAATAGATTGCAGTCCTTGAGAACTGACATTTTCTTCTGATTGGTTCACGTGCTCAGGAACCATCAGCAAATATTGGCAAAGAGCTAACGTTTAATGAAATCATATGATTTTAGAAAATGTTTTTTCTACATCTTTATTTATTCTTCAAGATAAATATTCCTATTTCATTTCTTCCTATTATGACAGGCTTGTTATTAAAAAAAAAATTGTTTCCATGAATAGAGATTGTTACCTAAGATTAATCTTAAATCGCAGCTTCTGTAACTGTTATTTACATAATGACATTTGAATCTGACAGCGCCTTTTCCATAATTTAAATTCCCTGTGATCAAACTAAAAAATAAAGTGTGAAATAAAGTTCAGAAAGAAAAATAAGCGATATATTGATTTAAAATATTGAACATATTGCAAAAACTTAACTAACCAGAAATAAAGCAATGTCGACACCAGAATCTAGCAAAGAAATTGGTGCAGTACATACGAGTGGTGGTATAAGAAAAAGTTTACTAACACCGTTTAGAAGGATTGGATTGCCCAGAAATAGGAAGACACCGAAAAATATTGCTTTCAAATCGCCTTTACAAACAAATGAACCTGTTTTAAAATTAGATGCACCCTCAACCCCATGTGGTAATGGGGATTTAACCCACAATCTGAAAGAAGGAACCACGATTTTAGTATCCCAAGAGAGAAATAAGAGACGACCTAGGAATCTAGAGTATAGAGAAGAAGTAAATAGTATTGATGATGGTGTTTATGCAAGTACTGTTAGTGTTAATCACAAAAAATTGAATAGAAATAAAAAAGGAAATATCTTGGAAAATTTTGTTAGAACTGATACGTTTGGTGATTTAGATGATGCCAATATAAATAGAAATAAGGAAGTTGAAGTAAAAAATGCAAAAGTTGCTGTGAAAGATGATATTAAAATTAATTTTAAAGATAATTGCAATTTAACTAAAATTAAAAAATTAGATGGTGTCGGTACAAACATTAATCCAGTTATCCCTAAAGAAAATCGTGGGAGAAGTAATAAAAATAAAATTGACATTCGTATACAGGAAATTAACAATGACAGGGATACGATTAATGAGACATCTGTAAATAGTGAAATTAAAATAGCTGATTCCCAAGAGTCCAGTAAAAGTGATGATATGGTTCGTAATTTAAAGAATACCAAACGAAAGAAATATGTGATAGACAGTGATGATGAATCTTTTAGCGGATTTCCAAGCAATTCCAGTTTGAATGAAAGTTTAGCAACTAATAAGAAAATAAGAAATAATATTAGTTCACAAAACAGTGTAAATCCTGATGATTTTGCAGATAAAGATACATATAATTTAATTCAAAATAGTCCCAATACCTTAGAAAATAATAGTTTAACTAATCAAGTTGAAACAATACATGATTCTAATAGTCACGGTATAAGTAAAAACATCGCAAATACCAACAAAAATACTGATAACAATAAAACAACACCAAAACCAAAATCTAATAAATCCATAAGAAGGAAGCTATCGTTGAAAAGGACCATTTCGAATGAAGATTCGTTTGAAAGTGACGAAATTGTGACCAGCACTCCCTTGGAACGAGAAAATCCACCGGATTACAGTGATATGGATAAGGAAAAGTTGATTACGGAGATTCTCAAATTGGAAAAAACCATCCAGAATAAGGAGGACAAGGTAGACAAATTGAAGCAGGCAAGCATATATCGGAAATTGCACAATATAGAGGATTTAAAATTGGAGACGAAAGTTTGGAAGGTGGGATGTCAAAGTGCTTTGCGGGAGTTACTAATGAATTTGAACAAACACACTAACATTGATATGAATACCTTAGTTGCGAACTTACAGGTGCCAGAACATTTATTTAGTTATGATGTGGAGAATGATTATTTTATCGATTGATGTTAGTTGATAAGGATTTTGTTTCGGTTTATTTTGTAAAGATTTCTTATGAATTAATTTTTTTATACAAATATGATGTAAGCAGTCGATAGATTAAAAAATTTTTTTTATTTCTTAAAAATGGATCTTATTTACACGATTTCATTACATTTATTTGTACAGTAATTAAAATATATACAATACAGACACAATTCTGTGTATTACTATATTAAATACAAATAATAACAATAAAAAGGAAAGGTATGTACAAATTACTAAAAAAGAAATTAATAGTCTTCAAAAAATTGCAAATATGATATACATTGATGAGTCATTGTTAATGATGATTTCTTTAACGAAGGTTCACAATACTTTTGAACCATTGTTATTTAGGTATATTTGATAACACTATCAATAATATAATTAAAATCATGATGAAAAAGAACTTCAAAGTATTTAGAATAAATTAAACTAATTTTTAAGCAGAACTGTCAATGTCACATGTCAAACATAAATTTGACTCCCGAAAAATGAAATAAAGATTAATATATAGCGCAATACATATTAATATTGTAATTAAAAACTTTAATACCTGCGCAGTTTACGTTACAGTTTCTTCTGTATATTTGTGTTTCTTTTTATTCTTCTTCTTATGCGTAATAACGGCTTCTTCGCTCGACGTAACGTCTTTAACCAAATCGTCGATAAAAGTCTCTATGCTATTTCGCCGTTTGTGTTTCTTCTTCTTGGCCTTGGGTATGGCGCTTTCTTCCAATTGAAGCATCGTATCCCCTATCCTAGATGACATCATCGTGCTGTTGACTATCTTCAACTCGCTCTTATGCTTCTTTTTCCCTTCGTAGTTGATTGGATTCGTGACTGGCACGTCTTCTTCGTGTTTGTCGTGCCTCTTCTCTTTCGGTTTGATCAATTCTTTGCATTCGTCTATTAGGATTTTCATGAAGGATTTTCCCTCTTCGATTTCCTCCGGCATCGGTTTGTTTTTCTTGTGCTTTTTCTTCTTGGACGTGTTTGATGTTGTCGCTTCCATTATCGATACGTTTTCGGCAGGAGGTTGTTCTTCATTCATATCATGATTGGAATTATCCTTTTCTTTGTGTTTCTTATGCTTTTGTTTCTTTGGTGTATTACTTGTAATTATTTGATCCTCTCGATTGACTTCGATAGATTTTGTATCGTCTTTCTTGGTGCTCTTCGAACTTTCTTCGATAATCGATGCAATAAATGAAGTATGACTGAGGTTTTGTTCTGCTTTATCATCCTGTTTGGAATCTGGATAATTAACAATGCTTTGGGTTAAATTATCTGCTTCGTCTCTTGATTTATTTTTCTTTTTCTTCTTAGCTTTATTCGTCTCAATGATTGTATCAGAAAATACAGATTGATTATAGATACTGACTTTACTTTCCTCTCTATCTCGTTTCTGCTTCTTTTTACCCTTTTTTGGCTAGAAATAATAACGAAAATTATGGATGTTAGAAAGTATTATTTCGAGTAAAAAAAAAGTAAGTACAGGACATTACGCAAAGTCAAAAAAAATTTACAAAGAAATTATAAACCCAGTAAGATCGGGGACTAAACTATCAAATAACAGAGGGAGTACAACAAGGAAGCATTTTGAGACCACTGCTATTTACATGCACAATCGATGAGGGATAAAGGAAGGCCAACAAAAAAATGGGAGTCAAATCTGTATTGGAAATGATAAAAAATTAGGTTAGTTTGGACACCTGGTAAGGATGGAGGAGGAGAGACAGGTGAAGAAAGTATAAAAATTAAAATCAGAAGGCAAAAACCAAGAAAGTGGAGAGAAGAAGAAACTGGAAGAGATCGAGGAAGACTGGAACTCAGATAAGGAAAACGCGAAAGATAGGAAAGGGTGGAAAAAACTTATTCAGGAAAGGGTAAAGGCAGGTGCAGCACAAGAAACCTCGACATCCTAAACGGGCATCAAGAGGACCAGATTAAGATTATGGTATGAATACCTCATATTCTCCATCTTCAATCTTGCGACTTTCGTGTTGATTCAATAACTTGATAATATCCAGAGCGTCATCTTGCTGTTCCTCTTTCATTTTCTCATGTTCGCCATCTTCGATATTCCTCTGTTTCTTCTTAGATTTCCTCTTATTCTTCTTGTTAATATCGACAAAGATTTCGTCCAATTTATTCATAATTTCATCGTCCAATGTCATTTGCTCTTCGTAGCTGATTCCGAACAGGGGATGGCGAACTTTTAAATCACTTGGCACCTCGACTATATCTTCGATGGGTCGTGACATGTCCAAACTGGTGTTTTTAGATTTGAAATGGGGTTGGACGGTGATAATCCCTTTCGATTTAATATGTAATAAATTGTCAAAATTGATCAGGAGTACATCCTCCTGTTTCTCACGATTAACGTCCCAGATATAGGATCCATCTGGCATTTTTAATTTTGTAGGTCCGTCGAAAGATATCTTTTGATTTAATAGAGAAAGTGGATCGATGTTTTTGGACATTTGTACTAAATAAATTTCATCGTGTTTCCCTAGGACATTTAGTGGACTTTCACGTTTCGATTTTAATTTTTTGTAGTTGTTATCTTGAGAGAAACTTTCTAATAATTTTTCCGATTCAGTTAATTCCCTTGGGCAGTTAAGTTTTTTATTTGGAGCATCCTCATTCGATGATTCATCACTAGATTTTGTTTCAGAATATTTTCGTTTTAATTTTGATGGTTTTTCTACTTTTTTGGGGGGTGATTCACTATCCGAATCATAACTGGAACTTGACGATGAAGAATCATTTCTTTTACGAGATTTTACTTCAGCTTTTCTATTTTTTACATTTGTGCATTTTGATTTCTTTCTTTTATTATCTTCTGAGCTGCTAGCACTTTCTGAATCTGAGCTGGAAGATTTCGTACAAACATTTTGCTTCATCCTATTAGATTTTGTATCGTTTCTGTCATTCTCTGAGTCAGTGCTGGAAGAATCGGACTTCTCCGCCATCAATTTTTTATTTTTACTATTGAGTAAATTTTGTTTATTATCGGGTTCACTGTCGGACGATGATGCAATATTTTGCTTATTTGTTTTAACACCCTTGTTACTGTTGTCTGAATACAATGATTCTTTACGATTCATGTTTTTAGCATGTTTTTTATTGCTATCATTTTCACTTTCCTTACTTAGCGTCATTTGTTGTTTTTTCCCTGATAACTTAGGCGTATATTTATTTTCATTTATATTACATTTCTTTTGCAATTCTCTATTAACGTCCTTCTTATAACTGACTTTCTCCTTTAATTTTGCATTTTTCTTTATAATATAGGTGTTGTTATCAAAAATTTGCATGCGATTTACCCCATTTTTATCACTTTCACGGTCAGAACTATCATTTGATGAACTCTGCTCATTTCGATTATCTTTTTGTAAATTTTTAACACATTTTTTACCACCATCAATTTGATCGGCTTCTGAATCAGACGAATTGGATAAGACTTCCCGTTTCTTCTCTTTCGCCTTTAATCTAACATGTTTCTTCTTTTCTCGAATGGTCAAATCGCTTTTATTTGGTGTAATATCTAATTTACTCACTTGTGTCTTTCGTATACTCCTTTCAATCTCCTCACTACTATCTGAATCTGATATTTGTTCTCTTTTGTCATGATTTTCCTCTTTCGTATTTTGATTATTTAATTCTTCCTCTAAAAGATAAAACACTTTTTAAAATTCCAATTGGGACAATTTCATGAATGAAGTTTACCTTTATCATCAGAATCTGATATTGTTTCTTTCTTGCCATCTTCCTGTTTCCTTCTCATTATATTTCGTATAAATTTTCCTTGTCCACTGTTCGAATCTGACATCTCGAAATCATCACTGATATTATCCTTCCCTTTCGAACCTCCTTTTTGAACTTCTGCAATAATGTCACTTTTCCCATTGGTTGGAGTTCTAACGGGTGGTCGTATTATGAAGCTGTTGATTTTGGTATTTGTATCTCCCAGAGCTTTATCCAAAAATTCTTTGCGAGACGTTAAATTAGCCGCCTTGAGCAGCGTCTGGCTGAGAATTTTAATATTGCCACTCTTTTTATTTACTTTCGGTCGTTTGGGGGCCGCTTCCTTTTGCTGTTGTAAACCTCTTCGAGTGTTACTACTCTCGCCATGATGCTTGGAGTCATTATTATTAAAAGACAACATTGTAAACTGTGTTGTTCTTGATAAAAATTTTCCTACCAGCCAGAATAAATAGTTCAAACCATTTAAATTAATAACGTTTACAACTGTTTTCCACAACGCAGAACATAAAAGAAAACTAACGTGAAACCACGTGAAGACTAATGTAAAAAAAAATGTGGATCCTGAGTGCTGGCAAAATAGAATATCTGATTTATCTCCAAGAATGATTTGGAAGTCACATCACAGATAGCGATAGTAGTACAATAAGCGAAATATTTATTTTTGTTTCTTTTTCATTATCGTTAATGTGATAAACGATATAAGTAAACATGTTCGTCCGGAGGCGAGCCCCCCGATCTACTAAATGCACAAATAATGAATAGGAAGTATCGCCGGCGGTGGGCTACGTCTAGCGCAACGCGCAATCCCACCGCGCAGTTTGTTGTGGCAAGATGGCGGGCTTACACGAGTTGTCTGAATCGGTAAGTGGAGATTTTCATATTTAGACGGTACGGCGCTCCCCATTTTTGCGTCCGGGATCGGTATTTTACGCGCGAACACCTTATGTCCGGGGCTGACCGTGTAACCGACGCCGACAAAGTCTTCGTCGTTGCCTGTCGTTGGCGAATTGAAACGAAACGGAAGCCCCATTTGTCCGATCCGACTGGATGCTCCGGAACACCGGCTTCAGCTTGTCTGGGCAATTGTAAGGCCTTGAGAATTAAATGCGTATTATTATAACGTGTGTTTCTCTCTTTATCTTTCTTGTATACATATGTATATATCCAATAGATATCAACGCTAAGCTCACGTATTTTATGTATATATATTTGCGAGAGAAATGTAAATACACCGCATTTTGCTAGTTTATCACTGATGTATGTATGTTTATCACCTACGTACATATACGTTATTCTTACATAAATATATGTAATATTTCTAATGTTTTCTTTTTCGTATACAGCGCGTGCCGAAAATTCAATAACATTGCTCTCTTCGGAGTGGTTATAAACATCTTCATTACTTATATTCACACAATTAGATAAAAATTATTATGGAAAACATTAATTTAAACCACTTAGATCTTATAAATACCTATAATAATAAACGGGTACATATTTAAATTTGAGTCAATTGGAAAGAAAATCAGCTGAACTAAATACATTGCAACATCGATAATAACACTTAGCGCCGATATAACAACAACGCATATTTCGAATTACTAACTAAAATACTTTTACAAGTATTTTTCCAATCAAATAACGCGCGTAATTAAATTTCATTATTGCAACATTGGTTCGATAACATTTCGTAATACACCTATTTGTCCCGTTTATATGTTAGTTTTTATCGCTTTGAAGTTGGTAACATCGTTAACGATGTTTGTTTCCTGACATTTGAGTTGGAAATAAATCAAAGAATAGGCATAATGTGTACGTTCTAAAATATAACCTTGACACGATTTGGAGAAGATAAAAAAACAATTGTTACATACTTTGTTATTTTCATAGATGTGCGGATTAGTTATGTATTTATATGCTAAACGTGTCAAATAAGTGTAGTGTAGCTAATATTCAGTGCCGTTTAGAAAGTTTTGTGTTGGAAAATGTATTTTGTTGCTAAAACAAGATAAATAATATGCTTTCGTAAATATTTGTTTTTTTAAATTATTTTTCAACGGACTTGTATATTAATATAATAGCCTATTCGAATATAAAACTTCAAACTGATAGAGACTGATGAACCACTTCAAACAAATTATTATAAAGATTATTTCTTTGACATAAGCACTCGAGAAACCCATCAAGCTTTTTTTAAACATTATTTTGGTATAATGCCTATTTCCAAACACTAAACACATTAATAGGTTTTCGTATACTTTGCATAGTGGAAGAGAGATTATATTTATTCATATTTGAACAGAGCTATTTTGGAACATGGGATATAAGTACTGAATGCAGGTATGCTTTTATTTGTGTAAATACCGGGTATTTATCTGTATTTATAAAAGCCATTTTAACCAATTACGAGCGATTATGTAAAAAAGATATGAGTTCGTTTATTCTGTTATTTAAGTGAAAAATATTTTAACGTTCACGTATTCCCATTGGAAGTCGCCTATTTAGTAAATACATTTAGGATTTTATGTTTAAGAACGTAAAATGTGTGTTATTATCTTAAGGCTTCCTAGCATTGGATAAAAATAAAATCTATGCCGTCTTCCCAGAAATATTCTCAGAGATTGTTGCACACATACAAACAATAATAATGGTATATTAGGTATAACAGAATTGTAAGTAATTCCACATTAAACCCAAGTAAAGACTACTAAGTTTAAGTTTATTCCTCTAACCTTGAAATCCATTATGATGTAGGGAAGTTGCAAGTTCTCAATGAAATGGAATATTTCTGGGTAATATTTACTTGCTATTTGTCAACTTGCAATTGCAAATAGCATGCGTCAATTTGTTACCACCAAACGAATATCACAAATATCGCCACCTCATTTTAACAGGAAAAATCTTGAGGATGCAGATCCTCAACGCTTGTTACAGCCGCGGCAAGCTGCAAATTGTAGAATCCAAATCGAACATTCACTTAAAATCTCGTCATAAAATTTACGATAAACTAAATCGAACAGAAAGCTTACTGCGCATGTGCGTGCTTTTGCCTGCGTGACGCTTTGGCCAAATAGAACGAACCTATTCAATTTACAAACAACTGCGGCCATCTTGCCCTACTTAGTACTAAAATTTTAAGAGACCTGTGATGAAAATTAACTCAGAATGTTATCCAGTGTTGCCATATATTTTCGCCGAATTAAAATATATACAATGCAGCAATGCATAGAATAATAATAGTAATAATGAAAACAAGCACCACTTGCTCCTACTTCCGTTTACAGAAATTATGATGTTCACACTGGGCTGACGTCATTCGCGGACAGGTGCTTGCGTCTGATTCATCACAGTCTAGCATTTTACCAATAAATCTATTGTAATAAAAGTTGCATGTTGTATGTACTCTCAATGTACCTCTCAATATATTTTTACCTTATTAATAGGTGCTCTCCCTACGCATACCTTGTAACTAATCTGAATCATGTTTAACGTGTTATTATCAAGCAAAATAGTATTTATTTATGTCAAAAACAACAAAAGGGTTGCGGAAACAAATAATTGTATGAATAAAATGTGTCAAATTTCTCCAGTTTACTTAGATCTAAAATCATAAGTAATTCACTAATATTTTCCAAGCAGGCATTCCATATATTTAAAAGCCAACGAAAGTAGGATGATCACGTGATCCTACTTTTGTCAGTTTTCTTGTCACCTTGTCATTGTTTATTGATATATCTATGAATGGTACTATTGGTTTTATAAGTAATTGTTTATTTGTACGCAAGTTGTTAAATATAAGTGCAAATAATAAATTTGTGTCATTCTAATACAAACAAAATAGTGACGTATTTTGTGTGACGTGTTTGCTTCTAGAATTTAGAACTGCAAAATCCAGCCTAAGTTGGCAATATTGCTAACTAATTAGCAATATTGCCAACTGATGTACTTTTCAAGTTGGCTACATTTTTAATCTCGTGATTTTTGGGAATTTTTGCTGGCTTTGTATAATTCATCCTTACTCTATGAGTTACTATTATTACGCCTGCCCCCATGGAGTGAGTTAAGATCTTGACCCTCAACATTTGCCAAAGGTGCAAGGAAAATCTCACTCTAAGGAGCGGATTGAGGTTAGGGTTTCGTTTATGTGTTTTATTAAATCTTTTCGTGAATTATTTATTTAATTTCAAGTCCTTTTACCGTTACGTGACTGTTTTGTGAATTAACAATATTATATTTTAATAAATTAATTTTATTTTTTGTAGGGTTTCATTGTTGACTTTGCAAAGTAAAAAAAGACAAGTAACCAAATCAAAAATAGAACGCATTAATTTAAAATATTCATTATAATAACAGTATGAGGAATCGTGTGAATATCTGTTGGAGCTTACTTTGTATGGTCGGGAATCACGTCGGAACAAACCTGATGTGTGCTATGAAAAAGGGAGGGATTTTTATCATATAAAAACATCTATTTATAGATAATGGCGTTGTTTGGGGGTGCGAAAATTAGATCTTCAACCACTAAAGGTTCCAGCTGACGTATAACATGCTTTTTTGAGTGTACAGCGTGATCTATATAAAGTAGAATATCTTCGTCGTAACAATTTTTGGAAGAAAAAAGTTTTGCACAAAAGTTTAAACCTATCAAAACGCTCGCTCATTAGATGACACTATAATTGTATTTATACGTAAAGCTGTAAAAATCAACTAGTTCAAAGTCGAATCTTTTTTTTGTTTGAAAGCCAAACATGGTGACAATGTCTTTCGTAAAATTCTTAAATAATAATTAAGATTATAACGCAACTGGTGTACATAACATAGTAACAACTCGTTCCTAAACGTAACCTAAACTTCAGTATTTACGTAATACGTACACCGCTGGTCACGAACGTACAAAATAAATTTAAAAAGATTTCTTGGCACTGTCAGAACAAATTGGTGTCCCCCACACCATTTAATTATCTGGACCCTTTCCTCGGTAGTGAAAATCATACTATTATAAAATTTTGTCAAAGAAACCAAAATAATGAATTTAATTTAATGGGTTTCAAAAGTAATAATGTAAATAAAGAGAAAATAATGTTGTAAATTAAATTTATAAATTCCGAAAAAGAAAACTCTCAAAGTAAAAGATGCTTGAGTAACGTCAACATAAATGGTATGCGCGAATCACCACTGTTACGAGCATACTAAGCTAACTGCTACAACGACAACTCCTAGTATGCTATGCACCCCACCAGCGCAGCACGACTGCATTCGGGAGATTGCGTCGGTCATTCGTGATCCGCGATATGACATCGCTGCTTGATGAAATACATTACTTATAGACGGCTTTAAAGTTTAGAAATGGCCAGCGCTGTATATATCACGTGCTTTGAATTAACACGGGCGTCATAAACTCGGAAATACGAACTATCTACATATAACACCGCCGAATTGTTCCTCGCGTTTTTCCATTGTATGCTCGTTTAGATTTATTTGAATACTTAGAAAATCAGAGTCGAGTTTCAGTTTTATATGTATAAATTTTGATTCAATTAAAACTCAAGATCTCTTGAAACGTTTGAACTGAAGAAGTCACAACTTCCGCATTCTTTCATACTTTTTCACCCCCCACACATGTACGAATCTTTTCCTATAGTTTGGCGGGAAATCCATTGACCTCGGGAGCGTTAAAATAGTGCACGCGCGCATTTGAAACGTTGCCAAGTTTAAGGTATATATACGTGCGAGACTGTTTTCGCATTACTTGTAATAATTTATCATCATTGGCGAGATGGAAACGTACGAACGACTTGACTTTCGAAAAATATACGATATCGTATCGTATTTGTGTTAAAAACGTTTCGACGGATGATGAAACTTTAATTTGAATTAAACTATTTTTCTTTACTCTTGTTTTAAACGCCAAATTTGACATAAAAATGGGAATCTACAGAGCAACTATAAGATTAATCGTAGCGTATGCGGCACGATAGTATCGTGATCACAAAGAAAGCTGCAGACAAAGTGAGAACATTCGAAAGAAAGATGATAAGGACAATGTATGGGCCGAAACCAGTGATTCAGGCTTCCTTGTGAAATTATGGGCTCCCATTGTGCTCTCATAACCTATGTACAGAATTTATTTAAATCAATTGGTGGCGTGTAAAATTCCCCGATACTGTGTACATTAGCGAAACCAGCCCAGAGTCCTTAGAATTCTTCACATAATCTATAGATCGTCTCAACCTCCGAATGCAGTACAGAGCTTATGAGAATTCGACACACGGTTGCCAAATCGTCGTATCAGCTGTACATTATTACTTCCGGTTCCATTATTTGGGTTTCTGACAATTAAAATGCATATTTTGAGGAAAACGTACCAAACCAAACTTTGCTTTGATAAAAGCTTGTCGACTATTTTGAATTATAGTGTCTGTCCAAGTTTTATTTACCCTATATTCACCCATTATTCATCAATATAATATTATAGTTCGACCTGAAATAATTAAAGTTACAGAAATGTCAAATAGCAAGAACTAAATTGTCCCTTCTTCTCTAAATTTCTTGATC
>JARFOC010047248.1:0-21516 GCA_031763485.1 Osmoderma eremita | reverse complement strand
ACGTTACTCATTTGTTTCCCGAATTTCGAAAAGAAAAGTAAAGTAAAGTGAATCGATGTTAGTGTTTGCCACTGTCGAAAAAATAAGTACTTACCTGCCTATTTGTTATACATACTTTTATTTTATTCATTAAAAAATACTGAAGAAGGCGTTATGAGTCGAAAACAAGTTAGTGCTTGGTGTAAACAGTTCAAAAGTGGATGCACAGCTCTGAACGATGGTCCCGAAGGTGTGCGAAAAAAAACATCAATAACGAAAACAGATGAGGATCAATTAAAGGTCGATACGCTGATTCGAGAACATCGTCGGTTCAAAATACGGGAAATTGCTCTACTGACCGGCATTATTGAAACCTCTGTTAGTGAAATCGAATCTAAATTAAGTTATCGAAAAATGTCCGCGAGATGAGTACCAAAACTGTTGACCGACCAACATAAAATGCAACGAATTGCGGCGGCAATTGAGCTTTTAACGCGTTATCGCCAGGAAACCGGATTTCTAGAGTCTATAGTTACAGAAGACGAAACGTTGGTACACCACCATACCCTAGAATCAACAAAAGGGTCGATGACGTGTAAGCAACCGAGTTCACCAACACCGAAAAAATTCAAAGTTCAGCAGTCTGCAAAAAAGACAATGGCAACTGTGTTCTGGGATATGCAAGGCATTTTGCTCACAGTTTTTATCACCAAAAGCGACAATCAACAGCGATATTTATTGCCAAATTCACGAAAAACTACACAAAGACATTCGACAGAAAAGAAGAGGAAGGTTGACGAAAGGAATCAGGTTGTTGTATGACAATGCAAAACCGCACACCTCAAATCAGGCGAAAGTCTGGCTTCAGAAACGCAATTGAGAAGTTATTGTCCATCCGCCCCATAGTCCAGACCCGGCTCCTTCTGATTTTCATTTGTTTGGGCTGTTAAAAGCTCATTTGATTGGTAAAAGGTTTGAAGACGGCGACAAAGTTCAAGAGGAAGTACGGCAGTATTTTACAAATTTGGATCGCACCTTTTACGAAGAGGGTTTACAGAAGTTTGTTCCTCGCTGGGATAAGTGCCTTAACATTGGCGGCGATTATGTTGAAAAGAAATGACACGCAAAAGACATGATGGGACACTTAACGTTAAAATTGTGTGCCTATCCCTCTGGTGGCTGCTAACCCAACTAAACAGACTACCGCGCCAAATCTCATATATTTCAAACTTGACAGGATGGATAATGCCATCCAAATTTCGATTCATTCTTCTATACAAGCTGTTTTTCGGGTAATGTCATTCACAAAAAGGTACCAGAAAGTGTATGCATTCTGCCGTACAGGTTTTTAAGTAGCACGTGTTCTATTTCCAACTATAATTCTGTTCAGAAAGTGAGCGCAAAAAACACGCGTTGACAGTTTCGATTAACGTATTCCTGAGTTATTTTTACAATTCCAATTAACTTTTTTGCTTACCAGACGGAATACAACAAACACACTATTTGGATTACTCCTGTCGCACAAAATTGTCAAATCAACTTATTTTTCAATAACACAATAACGCACCAACCAACTTTAACAATAATTTTATTCAAGCACTGACTTCTCCAATAGCAACTTACAGAATAAAGTCTCTAAAGGAAACCAATTCGCTCTAACATTAATCTACCCTACTCAACAAAAACATAGCCATTAGGAATATAATTACACTAAAAAGCACAGTCGGGTTCAGGTACCATTTTTAATTCGACGTGCGTCGTTAACAAAGTAATAATTAGTTCGGGACACGTCAATCTTTACAGACGAAATACACAATAATAATAAAAATAACGACAAAGATTAAACAATAAGTAAAAAGTTCACGGTTTACTTATACAGTGTATGTTTGATTTCTATAAATAAAGTAGTCTGTCTGTAATTCACAAATGTCCTTTAGTAACCGGATATGCCTCGTATATAAACGCGCATGACAGCTGAAGCACGTTCCAACATCTTTAACTCGTATGTAGGTGAGCGGGCGTGATAGTATCGCGCGCTATCGAGCCGCGAATAAGTGAAATCGCGAATAAGTGAAATCGCGAATAAGTGAAATCGCGAATAAGTGAAACCGCGGATAATTGAAACCGCGGATACGGAGTAAGCGGATACGATAATAGTGCTATATTTTTTTTTAGTAAGGAATAGAATAATTCCTTTTGATTGTTGGTTATTTGAATTAATTGTCCATATGATCAAAATTACATATATTTATGAATTCATATCCTTTATTAGGCATTATAAATTATTTTAAGGTGAATTTTTAGTTAGTACGAATAATTACTACCTATCGACATACACATTTCACGTGCTATTGGGTTTTATATACAGGCTGTTTACGGTCTTGTGATTTTATTTTCAAGGGGTAATTAGAAATCAAAATAAGGTCATCAACGTAAAAATATCTGAACAAAGTTGCATAATAAGAGAGTTATTAATGTTAAAAAAAATGTAGTTTTTATTTATTTATTTTTTAAGGGGTGATTAAGTATATTAATTTAAACAATTTCTTCATGTTTTGCATGGAATCCGCACACACTAGTTGTTCAAAGTTATCGTTGTGTTGTTGAACGCAAAGTCTCGCTCGACGTATCCATGAATTGAATTAATTTACTAGGCCCTGGTCTTGCCGTCGAATTGTCGCCGCAGCTGCCTCAACGCGGTTACGAAGATCATCTAAATCAATTATGTCGTTGGTGTATACCATGGTCTTCATTACGCCCCATAAGTAGAAATCAAGCGGGTTAAGGTCGGGTGACCGAGGAGGCCATGGCATAGGACCACCTCCACCAATCCACTAATTTTTAAACACATTATCTAAATGTTGGCGAACTAAACGATTAAAATGCGGTGGTGCGTCATCGTCAAGAAACCACATTTATCGACATACATTCAAAAGAACTTCTTCCAAGAGGTCCACCAATTGGTTTTGCAAAAACAAGAAATAATCATATCCATTCATTCGATTTAGCAACACAAATGGGCCAAATATGAGTATCACAACAGTTATTTATGTCTTTACGTATAAACGTTGCTTCATCAGTCGCCAATACAATAGAAGAAAAGTTTGGAATTTCAACATGTTTTTGTTGAAAACCACCAACAAAACTGTAACCGTAAAGGATGATCTTCAAGTTGTAAAGCCTGTACTTTTTGTACATTGAAAGGATACAATTGACTCTCGCGCAGTGTTCCCCAGACAATTCCATTTGATACATTTACCTGGCGAGATATTCTTCGAAAAGATTTAAGACTTCTTCTTCGGCATCCAAAATTTGCTGGTGTCGGTCAGAACCATTTCGACCTTGATGTGTTCGCAGTACACCAGTTTCTCGTGCACGGATTACTAGAGCGGTGAATTTTTGTGGAATAGGTGTTGGTCTGTTAGGAAACCACTCGACGTACAAACGACTTGCAGCAACAGAATTCTGGCGTACTTCACCATAAATTAACATGTCAACTTATTCACTGTTGGTGCGACGGACCATTTTTATTTTCCTTAATAGGATTTACTCGGAAAAGGTTACGACAAACCAGCAATGCAGTGACAACTAATGAAACAGTTTGACATATGCAAAACGTTACAGACATCAGCCTACTGAGTAAAAAATCCACTAATAACATATCGTTTACATTTACTTTGCACAAGTTGTTGATCAATCGTTTTAGCGTTAAAAACCTGTTTTTATGGTGGTTAATCACCACTTAAAAATATAATAAAATAAAAACTACAATTTTTTTACATTAATATCTCTCTTATTATGCAACTTTGTTAAGATATTTTTACGTTAATGACCTGATTTTAAGATGTTGAACCATCCTTTGAAAATAAAATCACAAGACCGTAAACACCCTGTATATGTATACACGGATATAATTGAAAATGTGTTTTGATTCAGAAAAAAAAAACATATGACCTCTATTATCATCAACACATAGGTCACAGGGTTAAAGTTTCCGTAAAAATGCCCGGATAAGATAAAATTCGGACAGCCAAGTATTCCTCGGTAGCACAATTTCCTCTTTTTGAAAGAGGTGATATACCTTTTTTGTGTTTATCGTCACCTTCTGTTTAAACGTCTATTCTAATCTCGTAATATGAGTGTTTTACTTATTGTTTCTTTGGCATTTATAACGAAGAAATCGATTTATAATTGAGGAACAGTATGGTTCATAAAGTATGTGCATAAAATGGGGATATTAAAGGAAGACCGCCAGCATCTCCGGTATTTTTAATGAAGATTCAATTTCACTTTACAATTTACCACAATAACGACTATCCTACAATTAAATCCATACAATTCTTGCTTAAAATATATTTTTACAGAACGTGTTAAACACAATTATAAACAAACCACAGCGTATGTATGAATGAAGAATACGTGATCTGCAGCATGAATACGAGATTTGCATTGGAAAACTGTAACCTAACCTTATCAGATGTACGGAAAACTATTTCATCTCCAAACACCATTTACGTATCCCAGAGCAATAGGAAACACACGTCGTAGATACAATTGGTAATTTGTCGTTTTAACATTACGAACTCGTAGACGAAATCACCGGAGCGCACACAACCAATTGTAAGTATTACGGAGACGTATAACGAGTCCAACAATCACTTTCATTATATGGTAATCAGGTGATCACTTACAACGTTGTAGATACAACGGAATTCACTTAAAAAAACAAGGACTTATACGCCTAGGAACTTATACACTGAGAAATACACAGAAACAGGCTTTAGTACACAATAATTTTCACTGGCGTTTCTCGGAGGAACTTGCGAAATTATGTGCCATTCGGCCCGAATGAAGAGTATCGCGAAAATCATCAAATCGTCCGATCCGTAACTTGTTTCTTCAACGTTACTAACTACTACTAGTTGAACACGCCACTTCTATACGGTGGGCCACCCAATTCTTTCTTTCTCTTACCGTCAGTATATTAGATTTGGTGGGTCATTGATCTGCGCGAAAGTTAATCAAATATAAAAATTCGTACCTCAGACCGGCTGCGAATTGGGTGAGCAATATACGTGGTCGAATGTGTCTTGTCTTGCATTGCCGCGCTAACTTTATAGAAAAGAAATCCTGGTCGAAGCGACGCGCTGTCTTGGTGGACAAGTTTCGTGTGGTTTTCAACGTGTTGTGTAACGTTTTTTTTTTAATATTTCGTTAAGCGACGAGAAATTTTCTAGGTACACAAGTTTTAAGATGCACAGATTCTTATTTTACACATTTAAAAAAATCATATTCGAGATTTAGATTCCAAATTCAGGAAAATCTGAAATCGAGCAGATTTTGGACAAAAAATCGTATGTCCTATAATTTGTATTAAATTTTAAATGTCAAATGTTGGAAGCAACCATTCTGTCGGTCGTGCTATTGCTATTGGCCACTTTATTGGTTGGATGAAGGTGCCGATTGATAACTTTGTTCAAAAATTAAGTATATAAAAATATATTTAAAAAAATATATAAATATACCTTATATATTTTTTTTAAATATATTTTTATATACTTAATTTTTGAACGTACGTGCCATCTATTGGCAGAAATCTTCTTTTCTTGATAACTTTGTTGATATCCTTATTTTAAAAGCTATTGTTGACGAGAGTGTTCCGCACATGACGAAGCTCAATCTGAAGATTATCCCGCTCCAAAACTGTGACCGCACGGTGAACTAGAGAATTGATTACAGAAAATTTTTGCGGTCATCCAAAAATTCTCGAGCCGAGTGTTTCTCTCAGGCCTATCGTTACCACAATAGATTCCCCACGTATCCAAATACCTAGCTGGCATCCTCGAGAAGTACGCCAAGAATACTTATTCATATATACTTAATTCCTCACACTTCGTAGTGAAACGATGAGTTATCTCAACTGAGGCAGGAAACTCGCAAGCTGTATAACTGAGCGAAGAAAACAAAAGAATGTTTAAAAAGACCCTTTATAATCAGGTTCTGAGACGTGTCAAAAGAAAGTCATGGAAGAAGTTCTGTGGGGATATCGAAACCACAACTGGAACGACAAGACTCCACGAGCTGATGGCAAAAGACCCGATAAACCCCCTGGGAACTATTAAAAAAACCCGCAGAAGGATATGCGAATACAGGAAAGTCCTCTTGCGAACACGTTTTCCAGATTCGACAGTGATAAACCCTGAAACAGAAGACCAACTACACTCAGAACTGCCCTCTGGAAGGGCGGACAGGGTCAGCTGGCAACTTGCAAGAAGGCTAATAACCAATAGCGGGATCAGCTAGGTAGGAGGCCTATAAGTCTCCTGGTCCTGATGGAATATTTCCTGTCTTACTACAACAAAGCAAGAACATCATAACATCGCAACTCTGCGGGCTGGAGTGGACTATATATCGAAATCTGGGCTGAATTCCTACGCCTAGGCAAAGGCGTATAGACCGATAACCCTGTCCCCATTTATGGTGAAAACTATTGAAAAACTGCTTAAGCATATTGGGGAAATCTCCGTAGTAGAGAAGCTTTACACCCTAGTCAGCATGCGTACCAAGCTGGGAAACCATGTGAAAGTCACATGATTTCACATGACATCAGCTGACATCACATGACATCCGCTGATGGTCAAAATAGAAACATCGATGCAACAAGAAATAGAGAGCGTTTCTGGGCATAGAAGGAGCATTTGACAACAGCTCCTTCAGTTCTACGATACGAACTGCCTGCAGCGGCGGCGTGGAATCCACTGTATGCAAATAGGTGGAAACCATGCTGCAAGGTGAACTCGTGGGGTTGCAGGCAATGACCAGTCAGACCAGCTAGCAAGATCGGAAATGACCTTCATTGGACCTACGACACAAAAACTGCATCACAAACTGTATCACAAAAAGTGCAATGAAACACTGGCACCATGTAGCACAGGAACACAGCAAACAGCTGATGGGGAAACCATCACAACATTTGACAGCTAACATACTGTCTCTTGGCAGAGCGCAGATTAGGATAATGACGTGTTTACTTACTTGACACGGCTACCTAAAGAAACAACTACACAGAATGGGAATCTACAAGGAGGAACCTCTGTGTAGATTATGTAATGAAGAGGAGGAAACAGCCTGTTACATTATGCTATGCATTAAGCCACCGAAGGAACGCACTATTAGGTGCAATAGACACACTACGGGGCATACCCGAAAAGGATTTGACGCACACATTACTAAACCTTGTTAGGGGGTAGATCTGTTCGGATGGTCAGGAAGCAGCCGAATGCAGAGTAATACAAAAGGCCTCAAGGCCGCAGTGTTAAGAGATATGAAAGACCTTTCTCTACATTAGGGACTCAATCAAATCAACCAAACAAATATATATATTACTAAGGTAACAGTAGTTATTCATCTGGTGGTCTAAAAAAACTACTATTGGCGACATCTGTGGGTCGCGTATGGTACTACGCATTAACCATATAGAGGAATATTTATATATTTGCCAAAAAATGCTATATATGTACGTCTCGATGGCGATTAAAACTTGGGCCGCATCAAATATAGTTATTTATTTTTGTGTTATTATATTTGGTTTTGGATTAACGCAAAACAAGACTACTATGATTTTTATGCGATCTTCGATATATGAAACTTTAAATGCCCTACAATTTTTTTCAAATCGATTTTAAAACCGGATATATAGGGTATTGAACCATTTCATGATCTCTATAAAATAAAATATTTCAACTACGTTAATTGTCAACCACACACAACGCCACCTAGGAGCATACAGAAAAACTATATATCATAAACATCCAAGAACTGTCGAGATTTAAGATTGTGTACACCTGTAACAGTAAAAATGTTTATATAACTATAAAAACAAGCATAATTTGATGTTCACTTAATTCAGTACCTAACTTGGGAATTATTTTTAAGGTAAGATTCTATTAGAATATTTCTTTAATATAATAATTTTTGTCTCGTCCAAAAAACTAATTAATTTCGGTTTGGCAAAAAGTTGTTTGATCCAGTCTAAGATAGGGGGGAATGAATTGTAGAGAAAAACACAATTTTATCCAATCGATAGATAGATAACATTGGCACCGTATTTCGTATAAGATTTGTTGACCCAATTCTGCTTGTCTATCTAACCCGAATTATATTCACACCCTATACCAACTGCAAATATTACATAAAGCAAAAAATGTTTAATTTTATATTATCACTTCTATTTATTACCATGAATTTTTTTATTTTGGTTTCTAATTAAGATAACTTTGAATGCTTTTAATTGAAATAAAATTTCTTAGAAGAAAACCACTTATTTATCTAACACACATTGGGTAATAAATGCTAATGAGATTTGATAAAATTAAGAATTAAAATAATCAAAAATAATTAATCCTAAAAACACAAGCATTTGCATACACTTTAAGTATAAATAAACTTAATGGATAAAAAAACATCGCTTAACCAGCAGTAATTACTAGTTAGTAGTGAAGTGGATATTACCTTAAATACAAGTCATGTGTGTACCTTATACCTTATAGTTATTATATACCATTAAATTCAAAGGAATCATATGTGCCTATTATAAGATGTCATAAAAACGTTACATTCGCAAACAATAGCGTATTATACTTACGATTACAAACACTTGAAGAAAAAAAACCGTTAATTTTTTTCTCCATTTTATAGAACAAAATAACAATGAGTGAATACTACATAAGACAAAACAATCTCCCTTTTTTTATTGGCTATGCAAATTGGATTTATTTTTGGTTGCCAGACTTATATCGAGAGAAAAGTCTGCACAATCTACCAAACGTGAACGATGTTTGTAAGACCGCCGCTGGGAAGCAGTTTTTTTCCTTTTACAAAAAAAAACGACACAAGAATATTTGTTAAACAGGTTTTGTTCCAAATGGTCAATGGTTGTTAAAACAAGAAACGTTATCGTTGTATTCTAACTAATTTTCAATGGCCAATTATAGTAATTTTCCATTATTTATAGATTGATGTGTCCCCCTTATCAGTTGTGTACTTGTTTTTTCTTTTCTTTTTTCGATTAATTTATGGCAATCATTGAACTGTGTCTCTGCAGACATTTATCGAATCAAAATCAAGGTTTTGTAATCTTATAAGTTGGAATACACTCATAGGATACCAGTCTTAATTTGAATACATGAAATAAATAAATACCAAGTCCCAAACAGTAACATTATAACGGAATTTACAGGGAAAGTCAATACTTATTTTATTAATTTCCATTGATAAGAATATGGGTCAAATGTTATAAATAACCCTGAAAGCCTCACTAAAGAAAAAAGGTATACACTAAAGCAAAACAGCTGTTACCCATTACCTGCCGGCATTATCCCCCCAATACTGAGGTCTTAATACTTAAAGAATTGCACCACGATAAAGTTGAAATTCCGTCCAAGTAATTATAGTCGAATAGCCGAACCGATTTCGCCCGTATATCGAAATTTAAGTCTTTCGAAATAGCCGTAACGCCATGAAGACCGCATACATAACTGCAAAGCATTTTCTGATGACGTTTCGAGGGAGTGTTTCACGGGCAACCGTTGGATAATACTCACCTCTTTCTCAATCGTCGCCCGAAGTATTCACCGCATAAACCAACATTATCCGGCGCACGTTTAACATCAGAAAACATCGGTTTGTTCTTATCATTTGGACTATGCTATATGTGTATGAATATTCACTAAACTACATACGGATATTACCAGCTAACGCGTCGGAAATGCACTTTCACACAACACTTAACCGTAGACGATATATTACACGTATTATCACTTTTAATTTTAACAACCGAAGCAACTAAATGAAACGATTTGATGTGGATTTAGTTGGGATTGATCGTACTACTGCGCTAACACCACCATTTTGGTTGATTTTCCAACAATGCAATGCGATACGATCTGGTAACAACCCACCGGTGAGAAATGTTACTAGAATATGAACGTGTGCTAACTTTATAAATAAAATGTTTTTGACTGAAAATTTATTTGTGTAAGCAAATATTCTATAGTGACAACAAAAAAGTTCAGCTCAAATGACAATAAAATTACCACTAATCTTATATGATTTTTTTCTTCAATTAGAACTATAATTTTTTTATCTTTTATAGTAAAGGGGTATTTTAACAGTAAAACAATCAAAAATTAATGAAATTGCAAACCCAAAGATTAAGGTTTTGTCAGATTTGATGCCATTGTGATCTAATAATAAGATATCCTACTTCGGACAGATGAGAACGTATATTAATGTACCTAAAAATCAAATGTTTTCTTTTCGTCATGATAGAGGATTTTGGGTTTTCTAGGCCAATAAAAGTACAACATTTCTCATAATAAAATTCCGGACACCACAAATATTAAAATTCTGCAAAAAAAATCAGGAATAAACTAAATCTTAAATATTCTTTGGTAGACCAAAGCATGGGGTCCAAATGCATAAACCAGAAATATTGAAAAAAATTAACTCTGGAAATTCAAAAATCGTATGCAATTGACACATTGAGAAAATGGTTTCCACTAAGCTAAAAGTCCCAGAATGTATCTGTTGAATGCTACCTTAAAGTTACTGCATCGAATCACTCCTCATCCCGAATTAATCTATTTATTGTGGGGTGAGGAGTGATCCGGGACAGTGCGTTTCCTATACTGCCCCAAACCCCTTGTAATCTTTACAAATGCTACTTTGGTTTTGACACTAAAATTGTTTCCATTAAAAAAAACAAAAAGCAATTTCCGTTTAGTAATCATTTGGAGCATTTTCTACAGAATAAATTACTTTAAACTTACAAACAATTGTCAATTATTTCTTACCTTTTTGGTACCAATCTCAGATTGGTCACATCAGTCAAAATGGAAGGGATATAAAGACGTAGTAACCACTTTACAAGACATTATTATATTATTACAATTCAAAAATAAGAAAAGAAATTGAATTAAATTATAAACTATGGTGGTGGACCTGTAGATGTCCACCACTTGTATCGTTTTCAAATTTAACGAAAACAACGAAAAATAAATTGTTTTCTAGTTATTTCATCACAGATTTTACGAGCATTACGAACAAGGTAACAAAGAACTTTTTGTTTTCTTATATTATTAAAATTTATATACCAATCTAGGGACCTTTTTGATACCAACCTCGGACAGTTGAGATTGAGCACTTAAGTCAAAATGGTAGGGATATAAAAACAATAAATACAAGTAACCACTTTATATGGCATTATTTATTGATTTATTTAAACACAGGTAGAAAACTAACAAAATGAAATGTAACTATAGAATGATGATCAGTTACTTTTATTCCTCACTGCAACCGTCAGTGTCATAAATGTCATCCTTTTTACCTTACATATTAGACTTCAAAAATAAGAAAAGAAATTGAATTAAATTGTAAACTATCTATCTATAGGTCCACCACTTGTATCGTTTTCAAATTTAACAAAAACAAAGAGAAATTAACTGTTTTCACTTATTTCATCACATAGATTTTTTTTCGCA
Organism: Osmoderma eremita; assembly: GCA_031763485.1. NCBI lineage: Eukaryota > Metazoa > Arthropoda > Insecta > Coleoptera > Scarabaeidae > Osmoderma > Osmoderma eremita. The sequence continues at coordinate 9,997 of JARFOC010047248.1, read as the reverse complement.
CTACGAACAAGGTAACAAAGAACTTTTTGTTTTCTTATATTATAAAAAATATATACACAAAAATAAATATGCAAATGAGTTAAGAATACCTGTCCCGTGTATTTTTTAATTTATTTACGCGACCTAAAAAGAAACAAATTTTATTAGTAAAAAAATTGGGAGATGAGTACAGGAGTCACAAGTTTAAAAAAATATGCATACTTTTAGGGTACTTTTAGGGTAATACATCTATCTTTGCATGGAAAGGTTTATAGAACTTTTCTTGATGTTTTTGACACTTTTATTTAATAATATAAGAAAATATGTTTATTTTTAGCTCGCCCACTCGCAAAAAAAAAATTGAAAAATTACACAAGACACGTATTCTTCACTTTACCCTAAATATGCATGTATTGACATCTTATGATTTATTAAAAATTTATTTTGGGAACCTGAGGAATTCATCCAGCTTTGGTCCGTTCCTACCCAGCGGATCTATTGGGAACATTAACATGTGTTTCAACCAAGTCGGTGATAATATTCTATTCTCGATCGTGTCAAGTAAATTGGGGTTTTCACGTAAGAGGTCTCTGTAATTGTCCGACGAAACGATGATACCCTGATGAACGTGTGCCAGTAAAACGATGTATCTACAATGTGTTTTTCGATTCGTTCGAACAGTTTAATACACGATACCAATTACCTGTCGTCATAGGGTACTATGTTCCTTCCATTAACTTTCCTAGATGGAGTGAACACAACACGTCCTTCCCTTTCCAATTCTTTCAATAGATTATGATTCGTGGATTGATCCGTTCTCTTCCGGAACATCGGGATAATCGCAGTGACTTCGTGGCCGCGGAACTTAAAATAGTCTATGCATATTTTTAGACCCTCGACTGAAAATTTTCCATGTCCGTGGCTGAAATTGAATGGGCATATTTTGGGAACGTATTATATGCGAGAAAAAAAACGTTACCCCATAGCTATATTACTGCCATCTATAAAGATGGGACGTAAACCGGTAGTCCTAATAGGGCCGATGTTTACGTAATTCAAACCGAATATCTCAAAATTGTTTGACATTTCCTTGTTAGGCTGCGGGACCGGTTGTTTCGGTAACCTTCGAGAAGTCCCAGCTGTGTTGGAAGACGGTTGCGTTGTCACTTGCATGTTCGCTAAGTTCTCCATTAAATTCGGAACGCTGAAAAAGGATTTCAAATGATACTAAGGAAGATCTTGATAAAAATTACGATGAAAGAATCTGGCGCATTTGTCACAGAGCAAGGAATGAAAGAGGAAATACAAGTAAAAACAAAAGGAGTAAGACAAGGAAATGCCTTTATTATTGCTATTTCAAATACTGAAAATGAGGTGGAAGGCGAAATATTGAGTTTGGAAGAAGAAGCTAGGGAAAGAGGGTTAGCCACAAACGAAAAAAACAGTAAATATAAAGGTGTTCTAAGTTAAGCACCTACCATTGCTAATTTTGTTATTATTGGAGCTACAAAGTCGGTTAAATATTAAGTACTAGGATATTTTATTACATTTACATTTTTCTCAATGTGAGTGACATCTTTAGACAAGAAACGACAATAAATAACGCTGAAGCACTTTCACTATGTCCGAGCAACGACCACTAAGCTGGTGTTTATAGTCCGTACTCAAGTCGGTGCTCATGCTCACGTACGCGTTTGTGCCATTTTTGCATCCATTTATATGCTCAAATACGCACCAACGCGTACTTAAGCATGAGCATCGCCTTGAGTGCGAACTACAAATACCAGCCGAAGACAGATATCAAATAAACAGAATAAATTGTATTTTCATAGTTATGTGGTTAATGTCTTTTACTTCTGATTATTTCATAGCGATTAAAACTTTTTTGTTCAGAATCTAATTCTCAATGAAAGTATTATAAAATATACCGGACGTTCCATTTAAAAAATAGTATTTTAGCGAATATCTCGAAAACACGATATTCAATTGTTCTTATGTTTTCAGCACTGCAATCGCCATAAAAAAATTCTAGTACTGTGTTCATTTAACTTTGGTTACAACCTGTGTATACGTACTGCGATAGAAAGGGTAGAACAGAATAGAGCCAATATGTGGGAACTACAAATTTAAAAACGTGGACAACATTTACATTAAAGACCGTACTAGTAAATCGAAGGATTGAAAATCTAGACGTAAATGAGAAGATTCAGAACGCAAGATTATAAAGCACTTTTTATTACTGCAATAAATCAATTATGAAAGATATGAAGCAAAGTAAAAAGTCAAAATTAAGCATCTACTGAACTACAATAAGACCAACAGTCAACAGAACGTATCCAATAGGAGGGCCAGGTAGAAAAAACTAAAAATATTGAAATGGGTTAATTCAGGAAGTAATTGGAAATATTGTAAGAAACATAAAATCTATGAGAACAAGATGGTACAGCCATAGGATACGTCTAAAAATAACCAACAAACGTTTAACGTGACACATGTTCGTTCCAAAGTCTGTGAAAATTTAACAAAACTATAACTAACGTATAATGACTTGAGTATGCAGCCTTATTAACACACGTGCAAGTTCAAAAGTTTGTCGGTGATTTTTAGAGGGGCCCTAAAATGACTATAACTTCGTAACAAAGGACGGTAGTGATTTCTGGTTTTCATCATTCTCTTAGGTTGTTTATGTGCTTCAATATTATGCTACTAATGATATATCGTTCCATTTGAAATTTTAAAGAAAAAACAAATATTTACATAAATTAGAAATAGCGCCCTCTGTTATTCCTATAGGTAACTACACAATTCCCTACTACATGTGGTTCAATTCCTTGTAAAACACTCTTTCTGGTGAGCCCAGAAAAATTAAAATCCGTTAAGGTAAATCGAAGTTATGACTGGTTTCTACACAGTCATACCCCCTCCAATTCCACCCCTCGTAGAGGAGTTACGTTAAAAAGTGTTAAATGAAAAATGTGTAAAATCGTTCGAGTATTTTGTTGATAATAATTTTAACCTACATTTACCTAGAATTTAAGGAGCATATGCGGAATTTTTTATTCACCTGAAGAGTTACACCCCCTGGTGGTCATTTTGGAAAGTTGGAAATATTTTGTTGATATTTTCACCTTTATTATCAAGATTTTTGTCGCAAGGTTGTAGGATGAACGGTTGCTAAGATATGGCCGGTCGCCGACCTTAACCAGACACCCGGTATAAGACCCAAAGAGCAAACGGAAAGAGTGGAAGCAACATTATGAAATTAGCAAAGTTAAGACCAAACTGAGAAAATTGTTGGAAAGAGAAAGCGAAGGATAATAAGGACTAATTTTTTAAACCTTAGGAAATTCATTAGCTTATGTATACAGGGTGATTGGTACATAAACGTATATCTTGGAGGGCGTGTTAGTGGAGCTCATCTTAGTTAGTAGAGCTCAATTGCCATTGATTTAGCCAAATATTAATTACACAAAAGTCAACAGTTTTTGAAATATTTCAATGTTTGTGTTTTTGGTTGGAACCCCACTACATACTCTCACGCGGTGGCGACTATTGTATAGGGACTATCGGGCTGCAGTACTAACTAAATTTTACAAAAGCGGTAATCAAAAATAAAAAGTAATTTCTGAAATTACTTTCGAAAATATTGAAAAAGTTTCATGATTTCTTTTCATTTTAAATATTAGTGAGAATATGTAGTGAGATTCTAAAAAAATATAATTTCTCAAAATCTGTTGACTATTGTATAATGCATATTTGTCTAAATCAGTTGCAATTGGGCCCTACTAACACGCCCTCCAAGATATGCGATTATGTGCTTACCAGTCAGACTGTATATAGAATGCGCATAAATTGGCGCAAAAGCTACACTTGGCGTTAGCATTTGTTAAAATCGGAATCGAAAATCTCAACATAAAAATATTGTACTATGCTTCAAACGTCTACACGGAACTTTAGTCCATAAATAAGCGTTGTTGTTCGATATCTGTTGATAAAGATAGGTGCAATTTAGAATAAAACAAATCTTTAACACTATTTTTTGTAAACGTTTTCTTTTGTCTTCAAAGTTTGTTTCTAACATTTCTTCATTAACTATACACGTATGCCCACATTGGAGCGGGGGGTTGCTTTGTGAATGGCAACCGCGCATTCTAGTCTCACTGACAACGAGAGATATCCGGTCATTGTGTACCATAAACCGAGCAAGGATACGCACGTAATACGCAATCACGTAATACTGCGTAATTTTTCTGTACTCTCAGACTATGGTAAAAAGTACAGCTTCTTATATTCATTTTGTAGCTGGTGTGCGATGCAGGACAACCAGAGTAATTCTAAGTAGGAAAGTAATTCTAAGTCGCAAAAATTCTCAACAGTTCTACTTACAACTGTTGCAGGCTTGCTATTGTTGCAAAACTGTAAAGATTTTGACACAACCCCACAGAAAAAAATCGCAGGGATTGAGGTCAGGTGATCGAGCTGGCCATTTTATCGTACCCTTCCCGACGATAACATGATTAGGAGAGGTATTTTCAGAATACGCTCCACTGTACTTCTACTGACACCGATTTAGTCTGCAAATTTTCGGCTAGAGCAAAACCCCCCAGGATCGTTTAGTTTACTCGATTCGCGGACAGTAGCTTGTTGTCTCCTCAGGTCTGCGGGTGCTATGTTCGATAGTGCGTGAAACCAGGGTATTGGAGTGGACTTTAGGGTTCCCGATATGATTCTCAGTGTCATTGAGGTGTACGTCAACTTTGTTGGTATGAGAACTCTCATACCAAACTCGTGCACAGTATTCTGCCGTTGAAAATACAAGCGATTGAGCCGCCGTTCGTAGTATTTCTGCTTTTGCTCCCTAGGTAGTCCAAGCCAGCTTTCTAATTATATTGTTTCTGGTTTTTGGCTTTTGTCCAGTTATCTCCTAATGTTTCCTATACGTTAAGGACCGGTCAAGTGTAACGCCAAGGTATCTGGGAGAATTGTTATGTTTCACTCTCTCATCACAAAATGTGACATTCAGTTCTTTATTTGCTAGGCGGTTATTAAGATGGAATACGTATACTTCCGTTTTTCTTGGATTTGGGCATACACACCACTGTTTGTAGTATCGCCCGAGGTTTTCTAAGTGTCTTGTTAGAGTTTCTTCTCCTTACTCGAGGAACCTGTTTTGAGTGGCCAAAGCGACGTCATCGGCGTTCTGGGAGTTAGTTCTCACTGATGTAAAGGTTAAAGAGTATAGGGGCTAGCACTGATCACTCGGGTAATCCGTTTATGATAGTGAATGATTTGCTAGTTAATTGTCCAAGAGTGACTTTGAAGTAGCGGTTTCTTAACATGTTTTCCATCAGTTTAGTTAGCTTGGTACAGTGTATTATTTTCTTTAATTTTAGTATCAGACCATCTAGCCATACGGTGTCATATGAAGCCGTGAGATCGACAAATGCTAATGACGTTTTTAGTCCTCTTTGGTAACCTGATTCGATGTATGAGGTTAGCACGAGCACTTGCTTACAGCAACTTCGGTTCGATCTAAAACCGGCCTGGTCTGACGGAATAACATCGTCTACAGTTTGATATACTCTATTGCATATTAGCCTCTACAGTAATTTATAACAAACACTGAGCAACGCGATTGGTCGATAGCTAGCTGGGTCGTCGCTTGGCTTCCCCGGCTTCAGGATAGCAAGGGTCTGAGCTATTCTGAACTGTGCTGGGATTTGTCCAGTATTTAGTATATCTGTGAAACATTGTTTTAGCCATTCTCTTGCAGATTGTCCTAGGTGCTTTATAAACTCCGGGAATATACCATCCAAGCCAACTGCTTTTGCCAATTTAAGTGTTCGTATGGCCTTGTTCAATTCATCAATAGTGAAAGGGGAAGAGAAAAGAGGGTTGTCTTCAAGGCGACTGTCAATTATTTTAAGTTCTTCCTTTACTGCTTCTTCGACACCTTTATGAATCGGTACGTTTTCTGACCGTTGCTTTATATGTAGCGCTACTTGGAAAGGCTTTCTGGTGAGTATAGGTGTGGCGGCTCCTAGCCGTCGTAGGAGAACCCATCCCTTTCGGCTGGAGGTTGTAAAATTCATATTTTCTGTCGTACTTTCCCATCGCTCCCTCCTTCCATCATTGAGCGATTTCAGTGTTTAGCTTCCCAGGTCTGGATTCCCAGTTTTCTCATACTCATTATATAATGTTTCCGTGTTCTTGTTCCAGCAGGGAATGTATTTTTTTCTATATCCGCGGGGTATGTTGCGCATAGCGCTTCCAATCAGTACGCCAACAAACCTTCCGTAGTTTTCTGATTTTGGTGGGATCCACCGTAGGTGTAAGTCAACTTCTTTAGAATATAACGCCCAGTTCGCCCTTCGGAAGTTCCATCTTTGTGTGGGTGTAGATTCTATCAAGGGTAGCTGAGTTCCAATATTGATAATAATTGGGCGGTGTTGCTTCGTGGGAAACTTCGTAGGACCTTCCTCGTATGCATTTAAGAACTCGCCCTTTCCTTCTTGATTAGTCTTGATTAGTTCGTGTGTTTCTCCATATTTTTATTAATCTTGTTAGCTCGTAAAGGATTTTATAATCAAGAATATGCCGATATGTACACGGTGTACGGTTTCTGTAATGGAAATGCTAACACGGCAAAACGCGTAAGTTTCCCAAACCGGAGAAATCCTAGTAAAAATGTATTTCGAAGGCTGGGTCAACGTCTTCGTCAAACTGGTTCTTTTAATACAAGAAATGCTAATGCTGGACGGACACGACAAACGCGTACAATAAAACTTGAATAGCAAAATCTACACGCTGCATAAGAAGATCCCATCTTACCTTGTAGACTGCAACTATGCTTAGAAAAAGACGAATTTCAATTCGAACAATTACGTACAAATTTCTATCAGATAAATATCCAAAAATTAATCAACCTCTTTTAAAATACATTATAATTTAACATTTTTTAATATGTATTTTTTCACAATAAATAATTTGAACAACAAATCATATCCCACGTAACGTGTAGAATTTAAAAAGTAAAATTCACCAATCTGCTACTACGAATGACTAGTAAAATATATTCATAATATTAAGACTTTCGATTCAAAACTGAACAAAGAATGTCACTTCATATAGCTTCTGCCCCAATTTATACACACACGGTGACGCATTAGTGTGGCAAAGCTCGATATATCCGTTATCACATAAGATAAATACACTGTTCGGATTACTCCTCCCGCACAAAATATTAATTAGTTCGGGACGACACGTATTTCGGGAATACGTGGATTCCCATTTACAAGTCGAATGAGCGCAAAAATAACAAAAACTAAAAACATACACTACTTTTTATTCTCCTTTCATTCCCTCTACCTATCCCTAACATATGTACAAAGTTCTCCCATACCCCGAACGCAAAAATTTTTAGAAAGACCACCCGAATGTTCTCAAGTGTACGCTTTTATTACTCCAATAAATCCATCAGTACAGAAAATGTCTGTTTCTAATTTTCTGTTATTCTTAATTACTAAACTATCAACGAAAGGTAGACGATTGTTCACTTCTTTTTCGGCTGTGAATTTAATCGGATCAAATCGCGAGTTTAATTTTGTCCTAACAAAATTAAACTCGCCACCATATATTTTGTGGTATCAAATATCGCAAATATATCATCTACGTATGTCGGCCAAATTCTCGGAAAATAATCTCCGTTCTTTTTCAATTCGGTTTCAAACTCACTCATAAATAGATTGGCAATAAACGGCGACAGCGCGTTTCCCATGGCCGTACCCTCTAACTATTCGTAGAATTTCCCTCCGATTTGAAAACGGCTTTGTGACATCCATAACTTCGTTAATCTGATGTATTCCGCAATTTTAATATCCTCGACTTTTTAAAAATACTTAGAAATATCTTAGAAATTAATGGCTCTAGGTATAAAAAGGGCTTAATAAAAATTAAAATCCTTAAACCATTCTTTCTTTTTATGATATAATATACAGGCTGATCCATTTGAAATAATCAAAAAAAAAATGTATTCGAGTTTCGACTCGCGCTGTATTCAGTATTAACAATTTTGAAAAAATGTCACTGCTATAAAACTGGCCAAATATCAAAAATTATGTGTGTAACATGAGCTTAATCTAAATCTGAAATAATATACAGGCTCTTCCATTTAAGAAAACGTATATTTGATTCACCCTGGTGAAATGAAACACCCTAGTCAAATGGAACAGCCTGTATATATGACAATAGCTTTAAAATATTAAGTTGAAGACTGTCTACAATTTTTGTACATACCTTTTCTGGATATCTTATGACAACAGATATATCGAGCTTTGCCACACTAAAGCGTCACCCTGTATAAACGTTTAACTTTTATTCAAACAATGAAATTGAACTCACCTATAACCAGGTTGTAATACGTTCCTTGCAGGTGTTGAGGTAAAGAGTCTCGGCATTTTGAAAATATTAATTTGTTTTTTATTTTCTGCTGGTATCGGTGATAGGTTAGGTAGATTAGGTTCACTAGCAATGTTACGATCATTGTTGTTGATGGTATCCCATTGACTTGGTCTTATTTGTACTAGTACACCACCTTTACGCGATTTAATATAATTACTTGTATTCGATGATTTTGTTGGAGATTCATTATTATTATGAACTGTTAAAATTTTATTCTGATCCTCCTTCTCAAAATTTTGCGACGTCACCCTTTCAACAACAGAATCTTCATCTATTACGATAACCGAATCTTCACAATGGTCACCATTTTCAGTTGTAGGATCATCTACGATATATATAACTTCATTACAATTATCTTCATTCACAAGAATTACATCATCATCTCCCGTAGCATCTATAGTTTTAAACATAATATTTTTAGTTTCATCATTTACTACAACTGTATCTCTTTTCTTCAATTTCTTTCCAAGACCCTTACGCCTTTTAGGGGTAGCGGTATTATTGTTTAATGGACGACCTAAAATAACGTAACACATCTATATTAGATATCTAAGATATATTTTTATGTACCTTCTGCAAATTTCATACATCTTCCATTTGTTATATCTGGGAATATGGAATTTTTATTCGATCGCAGGTTCATCTCATGATGTTTTTGAAAGAGATTGCCATGGGACTTTCGATTCCGATATCGTTTCCTCCTAATTGTCGCTAGATTCGGTGAGGATTTCTCCCTTAAATTATGTTTTGGTCTCTTAGCCATGGTATGGTCAAACTATTGCCGCTGAAAGATGAGATATTTGTCAATACTCTCTCTACCATCTTATAAATCGGATTTTAATATAGGAATCATAGAAATATCTAATCAAAAAAAATTCACCTTTCCTAATCTATAAATGCGCCTGACAAATTATTCCGCTATGTTTATGACAGTTTTTGTTTTCAACGTTTTTAATATAAATATGAATATAAATTTTGACAGCCCCTGAATTACCAACATACAGAATACTACATTGTGGACATATATGACTGCTGCGCATCAGCAACTCGTGTCATCAATGACACATTCGGGACGAGCACAACACGAGTCTCGCATGCCCTCTCTCTCATTTAGGTCTCATATCACAATTAGTTGCCTATATATGCGAGCGTCTCAATCCGGAAACATGTTTAAAAGGTTGCCTCACAAATGTTAGAAGAAGGGCATTGCCTAGATGACATAAAACAAAAGTGTCATGGCTGCACGTAACCGTGAAATTTGATGTTACATGAAACTATTAAATTGTGAAATTATGCAACCACATTTCGAGAGTTTCTTTCGAGACACATACCGTTTCTATAGTGTTGACTGTGTTATGTTTGTGAGAAAAATGGTGCCCAAAAAAAAGATGAAAAATTGCAGCTTATTGAGTTCTAAATTGAGTGTTTGAGTATTAAATTATGTTGGTTATAGACATAAGTATCGGTGTTTTTGAAACAACATATTAAAAAATAATAAAAAATACCCTTACCACCTCGATGAGTGAAGAACTCCTGGATACGTATTTCGGCAACTAAG
>JARFOC010047237.1:0-21519 GCA_031763485.1 Osmoderma eremita | reverse complement strand
CGACCATATCGGTTACTGTTATGAAATTATTTTAGCCAGTAATGAAGCAAACTGTGGTTTAAAACTATACTATTATACTGCAGTTTATTACCAGGAATAAAAATTTAGTCTATTTTGAAATAGGTAGCGCATAAAGTCAATGTCCCACTAGACCCCACTCTCCCATACATATTTTCCTACCTAATTTTTCACGAGTTTCCGAACAAACACACGAGCCGCCACTGGGAGGGAGGGGGATCTGATCCGACCGTTAGATGGCCGACCGGAGAGCGTCATCAACATCTCATTGTGGCCGAGACCGGATGATGGATGTCGACATCAGGAGTGTCCCAGTGTTTTTCATTAGACGGACCCGGTGAGATTTATGGGGGCGGCGGTGAAAAATCGAATCGAAGATCGGGCGGTGCTGGGGTTGGTAGGGGATTGCGAGGATTCCGAGCTTCCCGCAACACCGTGGGACTCGCCACCACCACCACTAGAGGGCGTGGACGTTGATTGACTCGCTTTCTTCCTTGTTGATTTAAGAGAATTGTCGCGTTTCCTCCGCTTTGCGTTCTAGGCGAAAAGTAACTCACTCCTACGTAGTAGATTGCTTTCGATTGATGACGGATGCAAATAAATTGACGAGTCGAGTGGATGAAGGAGCAAACTAACATTTTATTCGAAATCTTCGCGAATAAAGGGGGTGAGTGACGTTATTTGAGTTAGTACTGACTTTGACCTAAAAGATATTAAAAACAAAGAAAAATCCCAAACTCTTAAGGGAGGTATGTGACAACGTTTTAAACATATGAACATAACTAACGAAAAAGGGAGGTAACTCACTTCATTCTTTATTCATTATTCACTAGAACATGCAGATACCTCCTTCATCCAGCAGATGTCGCTACTTGGTTGACACTTGTCGCTTTTATTAACTCAATTAGTTTGATATTTCAACAAAAACCGTTAAAGCGAAGTGATTGGTTGTTAATTCTTGTGAATAAAATACCGACAATATCGGAATTAAGATGTCTTTCATAAGTAGACTAATTATGTAGAAAGCAATGGTAATATGTAGGTCAATAAATAATCAAAGTGACGGAAGTAAAATAATAATAATAATAATTTTTATTTAGCATAAGCTATTTACGTACAGTATCAATTGTTACAAATATCATACAAAAGATGTTCGCTCAATGTGTGTATATGCTAATCGCTTAAATTTATTTAAAAAACTACAATTTATTATATTAACATCTAACGAGTTGTATATTTTTAAGCCATCAATAAAAATGGTTTTTGATGTTTTGCAGCGGTAGCAACGATCTATATAAACGTTTTTGTTACTTCTAGTACTATAATTATGTATTTCATTTACTACTACTAGTCTATTTCTTAAGTATTCTGGTGTATTCCCCAATTAACCTTGTGGATAAAAATTAACATTTTATACATTATTCCTTGTTGCACATTCATATGGTTCAATACGTTCAACATTGTAGCAGTAGGTGTATATCTGTTACATCGTAATATTACTCGCATGCATTTGTTTTGAAGTTTTTGTAGTTGTCGCATTTCATTTTGTTGAACATTGAATAATAAAACAGAATAATACTCAAAATGTGGGGCTATGATACTTAAATATATTTTTAACTTTACATAAACAGATAAATTTTGACCAACCCTATTTAAAAAACTTAACTTTCTAGATATTTTGTTCGTTATATATGTAACATGTTCTTTTAAATTTAAATTTTCATCCAAAATAACACCTAAATATTTAATGCGTTTTACTCGCTCTAACTCTAATCTGTTAATAACAAGTTTAATACTGTTACATGTAGATTGTGTCTTATACTTATTGCCAATAATCATATATTTTGATTTATGTACATTAATACTTAATTTATTCTACAGAGCCATTCATAGAACAACTGCAGCTCTACGTTAATTTTGTTTATCATATCATCCATATTGTCACCACTTATATCGTATCATCAGCAAACATACATATACTACAATCCTTAACACATGATACTATATCGTTCACATATATATTAAATAATAGGCGTCCAAAAACGGTTCCTTGTGGTATCCCATATGTGGTTCGCAATGTCTTCGATACATTATTACTGTATTTTATTTATTTGAGTTCGATCACTTAAATAACTTTTGAATCAATTTAAACGCACGCCAGAGATCCCGATCCCTTATAATATTTTTATTAAAATGTTTCTGTCTATTGTCTCAAATGCCCTACGAAAGTCTAGAAATACCGCCAATATATATTTTCCTACATCCATTTCCTTTAACCTTCACACAAATCCACTAAAACCGTTTCACAAGAATGATCTCCTTTAAATCCTGACTGACGAATGTCTATGATATTATTTATCGTACAGTATCTATTCACCTGTTGTTTAACTGTTTGTTTCAATACTTTTTCGTAGACTGGTACTGTGTTCATGGGGCGGAAATCCTCACATTTGCTTACCCTGTTTGCCTTTGGAATTGGTGTAGTGTATGATGTCTTCCAACGTCCATGGAAGACTTCATTACTTAAGGATGTATTTATGACGTCTAAAAATCTATTCGCAGATACTAATCATGCAGGTTTTAAAATCCTGGTGTTGATACCATCTCCAGCAACATCTCCTACATTTTTCAGATTTTGCAGTATAGTTTTTAACTCATTCATTGTCAGGTGGTCAAATTTAGAAAGTTTGTGTCTATCTTCAGCCGTGTCATTGCAGTCAATATTTAAGGTATCGATTCTACGATATCTTTAATGCTTGATATAAATGCCCTATTGTATGCATTAAATTTTTCAGCTATTTCTATTTCATTACTAGTTTTTCCGTCATTAAATATTATTTCTTTATTATGCACTTTGTTGTTGTCGGGTAGCATTGTTTTCAAGTGTTTCCATATTACTCTTGGGTTGTATTTGTACCCATCTAATAATTTTAGGAAATATTTTTGTTTTTGCAACCTGATCATGGCGGTCACCTTATTTTTACTTGCTTTGAATTCATTCCAATGTAGCTCGCTTTTTGTAAAAATGAGAAAATGTTGAAGTTAACCTTCCCTAATCTTTAACAATAATACATTAACTAGGGATTTACAACAACCACTTCCTCTCCCTAAACTAGCTATTAGCGAGGCTTTCTATCTACGCCAAATGCGGATGTACTACTTAGGTATGCATTCTGTTATTGAACATGCTGAAAGAGCTATCTTCTTTATCTGGACAGAGGATCTAGTACATCCTGGGAGCTCTGAGGTATGCAGCGCATTATTAATTATATAATGAATTTTTTCAAGACTACTATATTATATATCACTTCATATTGTGGACTGACTCGTTTGCAGGTCAGGATAAAAGCTTTTTGATCATTGTGTCTTTATCAGTATATGATATTAAAAGGAACAGGTGAAACTATCAACCAGAAGTTTCCTGAGGTGGGGCACAGTTATTTAGACAGTTGTAGAGACTTTAGGCGCATAGAAAAAGGTTTTACGGCGACATGAGATTCAATGATCTGGCTACCAAATTAAATTTACTTAATCGTAAGAAGAATATACTAGGTGAGAACGTTTCCTTTTAGAGACGGGATAAAATCGAAACGCATCTGCAATTATGTAAAGAGAAAGGAGGTAATTGCATTTCTTTTTCAAATTATAAATTTGTGGTAAATGTTGTCAAATTTATATTATTGCTAGCGCAAATGCGTTATTATTGTCCAATAACAGGCAAAGTTTTAACAATAACAAACTATAAGCAAAAGAGCACAAATGACATTATTTTTGACAACTCATTTTTTTCTCCGATTTACATGTCGCATGTAAGAAATTTTCTTTCTCTATCTGTCATGAAGAGCTACTTTGATTCGATCATGATAACTTTATTGATAAACTAAACATTACAACAGAAAGGCATCATTTTCCATACACTCTACATTTATTGCATACAGTTTTTACGATTTCTTGCTGGACGTTAAATACCTTGTGAGAAAAAAGATTTGCTAGAGTAAGGCATGTCAGAAGAAGATGTTGGCCCTACTAATGTTCTTTTTTCTCTAGGTAATTAACCCAGCGAGGATCTTAGCTTGCTAGATTAAGTGTATATGTGAACGTGTAAATTCTATACCTAGTTTATTTTTATGTTTTATCAGCGAGAGATAATTGAAATTGGGCGACTCCGAAACAAGTAAATAGAAAGGTTTATTTACAGAGATTTAAACTTATATCTTTGAAACTTTCCTTGCCCTAAATTAAGGTTTGTTTTCTTTTGCATTTCAATTACTGATTTAGGAACTATACAAATAAGTGTAATGATTGATCCCTTTTGCTATCTTTATGCATTTAGCAATTGCAGTAGTGGGAAAATATGTAGCAAAATGTAACTGCAACGTGTAACTCAACCTAGTAATTTAGTATAAACGAACTAATCACCATATATCTAAATTTTATATGGGTACCTCAGGTTCCAATTATAGCATATCCATATTTGTAGGGGAAGGTTGCCTATTTCATACCATTTTCCAGAGTTAAACCGTTTATGACAATATGGATAGAAATTTTTGAAGATCTGCGACGGAGGAAGTAGTGCTTGAGGCTATGTCTAAAAAAACATAAAAATTATGGCGAAATCTATCTTGGCTGATCATATAGTTATTAGCTCGTTTCTAGGAAAATTTAAATAAATTATTACTGAAAAAGATTATCATTCTAAGCAAGCATTTAATTGCAATGATACCCGCCTTACGTGAAAAAAATTCCAAAGCGGACTTACATTCATAAGATTGGGAAGAAAGCTCCAGGCTTTGAAATAATTTAGGCTAGGCTGACATTAATACTTTGCACAAATGCAGCTGGTCGTATGATTAAACCTGGACTTGTTTACCGAGCACAGAATACCCTGCTCTTATTCCGGAAGTGAAAAGATATTTGGAGAGGGAAGCTTTACCATTCAAAGTGTTGATGATAATAGGCAATGCTACTGGGCATCCTATATCATTAGTCACAGAAGATGAAAATGTTCAAGTGGTTTTCTTGACACCTAATACGACCTCATTGTTTCAGCCACTTAATCAAGATATCATTAAGATCCTTAAAATCCATATATCCTCGACAGGTTTTCGAAATGCTTTACACTATGGTCGAAGATTCCTTCGATATTGGACTCATTGAATTCACATTGCTGATGCAGTATTTATAAAGGGAGTTATGGACGAACTGCAACCAGAAACGATAGTAGTATATTGGAAGAATTTGTAGATTGATGTCTTTCGTAGTTTAGAAGACGCCCGAAGTATTGATACACAGCTCACAACGATAATTACTATAGCAAGCAAGCAAATAGGTGACGAAGGATTTAACGATGTTATGCAGAAGAACTGAAGTAGTTTATAGACGAACAGCAGCAGGTGTTCGCCAACGAGGAATTGGAAGATCTTGTCAAATCTTATATCAAATATTATATGTCTCATAAATGAACAGCTGGTGATGATGATGTACCTACTATTGTAATTCGTGATGCGAGATATGTTTTAGCTAAACCTATCCTATCAATTATTAACCTGTTCACAGGAGCATCAACATTTCCTAATTTATGGGAAAGCGCTCGAATGGTACCTGTTTATAGAAAAGGAACATCATAAAGAACACAGACCTGTTTCAATACTATCCAATTTTTCAAAATTATATGAACACATTTTCTATGGTAACATTTTTAACAATGTTTGGGCATAGATTTCTCCACGTGAACATGGTTTTATGTCTGGACGTTCCACCGTGACAAACTTGACAATCATTACCCCATGTTACTCAAGCACTTAATAATCCCAGTCAAGTTCATGTAATATATGCAGACTTCTCCAGCGCTTTTGATACCATTGATCATCATATCCTTAGGAGAAAGCTAGACACCTTCGGATTATCGCATACTTCCGTCGAATTCATGAAATCGATTTAATTACGTATTCTACGATGGTTTTCGATCTTCTGAGTATTGTTCTACGTCTAGTGTTCTTCAAGGATCCTGCCTTGGGCCACTTTTGTTTATAATCTTACATGTAAGGCATTAGCTTATGTAGATGACGTTAAAATTTATTCAGTTGTCGTCAGACAGGAAAATGTGAAGTTGATCCAGTCAAATATTGACATAGTTACACGTTGGTGCACGCAGAACAATTTGAAATTAAATATAATAAATGTCAGTGTGTCAATCATATACTCGAATGCAAAATCAAGTTGCATCAGCATGCCGTATTGATGGGAATACAGTAGCTAATTTATCTTGAATATTTGGGCACCATATTATATGTGCCACCAATTAGCTTCGGGAAGAATTCAACGTCTTAAATCGTTTTCGGAATTTAGTCATGCACTTGACAGGTTGCTTGCTAAGCCAAATATATCTTTTACATTTGTTTTTCTTCTACGTACCTATACCCCAGAAAATAAAAATCAATCATTCCACCATTAATCTAAAATTAAATGGAAAATACGGTCGGGCTTATTAAAACAAGGAATTAACTGTCAAAATATATAGTAATCATTCATCTATTTGCTGGAACTAATGAACTGTTTGTGTTGCTAGTATCAGGTCGATAAAAGAAGTGGAGCTGTGTGCTTTTCATAACCTGATTCTAGATGGCGTGAGGTTTTTAGACTTCCCAGAGATTCATTTGTGCTTTACTTGAAAATCTTAAATCTCCTGGAAAAGTGTCATTAAGAAATGTTTATTTATGCGCAAAATAGGAGATTTGCTTTGTTAAAATTTTATGTAAATATGTGCACTATTTATTTACAATTAGTGAAGACATCCATTCGACTATTTTTTTTATCAAAACTCGATTGGATGGATCACTCCATTCTAATGAAACTAGAATTGGGGATAACAAAAACTTACTATCTTAATACTTATTAGGCAGGATCAACCAAGAATCAGCTGCAGCTACATATTTAATCATTTCATAAATCTTTGCGAAAAAAAAAACGATGTGGATGGCTGAACATTTTCGATAGTTTTGTTGACTTTTTGAAAGAACATTTTTATTGGAAGTTGTCGTTTTTGTCTTTTAATTTCAGATCTCGCAACGCTTTCAAGACTTGTGTTATAGTGCCAGTAATTTTTATGTCGCGTTCCGTTATTGGTTCATAATCTGTTCAGAAAATTTTTCAAGCGTCCACGGTGGCGGTTCGTGTTGACCTCATGTCCACTATCTTCCGAAGAAGATTTGACAAGATCTTCCAATTCCTCATTGGCGAACACCTGCTGCTGTTCGTCTATGAAATATTTCAGTTCTTCTGCATAACATCGTTAAGTCCTTCTCCACCTATTTGCTTGCTTACGATATTCATTATCGTTGTGTGCTGTCTATCAATACTTGGGGCGTCTTCAGAATTACGAACGACATCAATCTACAAATTCTTCCAACATGCTACTATCGTTACTGGTTGCAATTCCTCCATAACTCCCTTTATAAATACTGCATCAGCAATTGTGAATTCCATGAGTCCAATATCGGAGAAATATTCGATCGTAGTGTAAAGCATTTCGAAAACCTGTTGAGTATATATGGATTTTAAGCATCTTAATGTTAGCTTGATCAAGTGGCTGAAGCAATGAGGTCGTATTAGGTGTCAAGAAACATTTTCATCTTCTGTGACTAGTGATACAGGATGGCCAATAGCGTTGCTTATTATCAACAACACTGAATGGTAAAGCTTCCCTCTCCAAATATCTTTTCACTTCCGGAATAAGAACAGGGGATTCTGCGCTCGGTAAACAAGTCCAGGTTTAATGATATGACCAGCTGCATTTGTGCAAAGAACCAATGTCAGTCTGACCTAAATTATTTCAAAGCCTGGTGCTTAAGAATCAACAGAAGACAGTTTTTGGAAGCGTTATCATATGATCTCATAAATGAGCATCAAAGAAGACGAGGCTATAAATATGAATTTACCAAGGATGATGAGACAAGACTTGTCGAAATACTTAAATTGGATAATTCCGAATCTGCAACAACAAATAGAAATAATAAATTAGGCCGTTGTTCTGATTGCAATTCCAAAAAAATCGCAAAACTCGTTACAACGACATTTATTGCAAAAAATATTTTTGTTTGAAACATGCCATTATGTGCTCCGATTGCTACTGTAGCAGGTCTGAGTAGATTTAGTTTGCAGTTTTTAAATTCCTGTTATTCTCTTGGAATTATTGAATTTTCGTTTGTTTGTTTTTGAATGGAAATATGTATATTTTTGTTGACGTATTTCTAGCTCTTAAGAATTTAACCCCTTTCACAAAGTCTGTAATAAAAGACTATTAGTCATAAATAAAACAACTTTTTTTCTTTAAAATTTTTGATTGTAATACTAAATACATACATTTCTAAAAATAAATGAAATTATATTAACATTTATTTAAATAATACAAGTTATGTAGGCTTTACAAATGTCGGTCTGAGAGACCGCGCGCGGCTATATGTACGTGTTTCATATTTTGACGCGGGTATAGAAAGGGTAAGCAAGTTTCAGCATGTTTAACTCGTACCTGAGCGGGCGTTTGATCGTTTCACATAAGTGGAACCATGGATACGGAGTCAGCGAATACGGGAGTATTCGCATAGTGCATATGTATTGACTTTTGGGTTGGCAGTAAGAACATTGGTGAGAATAGATTATTGAACTGATTTAAACATGGGAGCGCAGTATTGATTTATGAGTAAATTAAAATGAATGGAAACGAGTATTTAAAAAAAGTATACAAAAAACCGACCAAAATATTTTTTGCCGCGCAATATAAAAAAATCGTCTGGAAATAACTCGACTGGGCGGCTAAAGTCTTTTTTAATTAACGAACCCGAGCGAACTTCGTAGTATTACTTTTGATTAACCCAGTATTACGATTATGAAATTGAAATTGCGAAGCCTGTTTGCAACTTTTTCACCGTTTTTTACTCGCTAATGCTCACACAACTTCTTTCTTTTTCCACCGCGGTTTCTTACGGGATGAACTTTCATTATTCAGCGATGTTATGTACACCTTTTTCCTGTCTGCTTCCATTTTCTGGAATCTATCACTTTTTCGCGAAGGAACGCTGAAAATTTTAGAGAATATACAACTCTTTTTCTTTCTGTTACAGTTACCGAGGGCCCAGTTTTATGGGCGATAAGGAAGACTTCTGGATAGGGACCAATAAGACGTGAAGATGATTGGTAATATAAAGGTAAATTTGTGCGTAATATCTGTCAAACGTCACAGATCGTTTGACATTCTACTTGTACGGTGTTAAACCCTATTTGTCTCGGTATTATATAGGCGAATCCTTTATTTCACTTTAACCCCACAATTTATTTTGGTCCTGGCGGCTACGCGTGGCGTTTTCGCGTGATGAACAATGCAATGACCGTGCGATCTCGGCGTAGTTGTTTACCGACGATTCCGGCCCGATGAGAATCTTCCGTTGCGAACGGGAGTTGACTCTCGCGTATTAATCTGTCCACTTCGTACAACATTTTATTGACATTGGGTTCCGCTCTAATGCGCCGGCACTTATCTGATTGGCAATTGGTGAGCGCGCAAAACGTTATGTAGCTACTCGTTAGGGCGCATGTTAGGGCGCATTTAGGCCGGTATTTTTGCAGAATTTATCTTCCATGCATTGTCAGATACTGCGTCCATAATAAGGGTATTTAGAACGTTACTTAATACTGCGGAAACCTGTTCTATGTTGCTCCTTCGTAAAACTTTGATGATAATGTTTAACGAAAGCATAAATATTATAACTAACTTCTTTGTTTTTGAACTACAATATAAGATTCTCATTGATGAAAACGTTACAAAAAATACAAGATAATCCTATTAGATATCCGGGAGTCTTTAATTTAATTGATGTATAACGATTGTGTGTATTGTATCATGTCGAATCAAAAACATTTTCCATTTGAAATATGTAAAAATGACTTTCGAATTCCCACATACAGGCGCTGCATATTTTCTATCTCAGTCTATGGGTAACTTTCTTAATATTAAAGATACAAAATCGGTTAAATGGACTAAGTTGCTTAAAAAATACAGTTATAGTTGATGCTAGTACATTTGTTATCCAGTGCTAGCTTAAAAAATATATAAATATACCTCTGAGATCACACAACACGTCTGATTGTATAGTTCCAGACATTCCTCACGTACAGACAGCTGTTTCGGTTTGTGGTCATCATCAGTGCACGTCGGAGGAATGCCTGTCGCTCGTTCAATAATCCGTATCGTTAACTTGTATTTATGGAAATCCCATAGACATGTAACGCCCAGCCGCAGATTCATGTCAAGAATCATCTAGCAAATAATAATCTTTTTTCATGGTCTCCAGCATACAACGTCTGACTAATGCTCCATTTAAATGGCTTGCATTTATTTTGTTTAAGAATTAGGCGCGCTTTTTCTGTGGAAACTGCGCATTCGCTTGACATCTCGCGTGTGGATGTTTTTGGTTTGTAATTTACGAGCTACCAAAAGCATTTATTTGATACTCATCTAACTTACACAGCCTTTAATTTTTGACAACTACATGTGTTTGTTTGCCGGGTTTGTTAGTCAAAGCCTACTTTTGAATTAATAGAAATAATAATTGTTTATTTCACTACAAATCAAAATCTAAAAAAGATATATCAAATGTTATATCAATGAAATCAGGAAAAATAAGCATTTTAATGACACCATGGCCAACTATAACATCCATTTAAAAAAACACAAGTTTGTATTATATCGCCAAAATAAAGAGTGCCATGGGTTTTTAAATGCCATTATTAGATTCTACATAGAAAAACTGTACTAGAAACAGTTTTCACCTTTATTTTATCTTAGGGGTTTGTGAACATATTGGATGTTGAGTTTTTTCTTAAATATCTCACAAACCTAGCACTGGATAACAAATGTACTAGCATCAACTATACCTCTTTTTTTCAGCAACTTTGTCCATTTAACCGATTTTGTAGCTTTAATCTTAAGAAAGTTACCCATATACAGAGATAGAAAATGGGCAGCCTGCATACAGTGACCGGCATAAAGTTCGCAACATATGGGACTTTTCTTTCTATTACTAAGACATGGTAAACACTGTTTGGGAGATCGCTAGAGCAGGTCTAATAATTCAAATATTCATTTTGATATATGTCACGTGACGACAACAATAATGAACAGTTAGTCCTTATAAGAACTGATTATTGAAACGGCAAAAATTGAAGCAAAATTCAGAAACAAGCAGAAATATAAATGAAGAAACGAATCACAAAACCTTCCACGTTCATGTGATAAATTAGTAACCATACCAATGCACCAATGCAATATGACCAACTGGCTATATTGTCATCAGGTAATTTTATCTGCATCTGATGTACTTCTTTTGTGCTTTTTGTCCTTGCCTTGATATGGGAAGATCAAGATCCTAACCTCGTATACCTGAGCCTATAGGTATGACCGAATTCAATGAATAATCGTAAAGAATGTCTTGTTCACGTGTAATAAATATTTATTTAAAAAAATAACAAGCAAAGCGAATAAAACGCACTAAAAAGGACAAAACACTTTTTCTTCTAAATCCTATTGATTCGCCCCACACTAATTTGATAAAGCTTAAGTTTTTTCTCGTAGTGTGGGTGAAGCAATAGGTTTACATATCAGTGTGATGGTTCATCTCACAGATGGCAAAAAACAAAAAAACTATAAGAGAGGGCCCAAGTTAGGTCCTGCGGAACACCCGAAGTAGCAATGTAGATGTTGGAATAGAAGCAGTGGTAGTAGATGTAACACCACCGGTTGTCCAAATATGAAGCTATTAAGTCGGTTGCGTTCAAATTGAAACCGAATGAGGTCATTTTAGACAAGAGTATGGTGTAATCTATGCTGTTGATGGCTTTAGGGAAATCAGTCTAGATGACCTCTACTTGCTCTCTAACATCAATATTTGCGCTAATGAATTGAGCAAGTTGGTGATCGTGGATCTATCGCTCATAAAACCATGTTGTTGGGTTGAGATGAAGTGATGGATGGAATTGTAGATCTTGTTATAAAGCAAATGCTCAAATACTTTGGAACAGCTGCAAAGAATTGCAATGGAACGGTAGTTGGAGCTGTCGTATAACAACGCTGGTGTATCAGAGAGGAAATGATCGAGTTGGGAACATGCTTATCCACAATGGTGTTTATTGTTTGATAACAATAGTAATTTGTACAATTGGAGCAAAAATATACAATTTTATATGTAAGATATTACTTATTGCTCAATACCAAATCAGATATTGTTTGGACAAATCTTCCTAAATTAACAAAATATCTATAAATATGGATTAATATTTTAAAAAAACTCTTCAATATAATGTGCTGTATTTTGATTTATGGTCGTTGGTCGTAGCTATACTTTACATTAAGCAAACGTTAAATCAAATCAAGATAACCTCCACAGGCAGAAAGATCGTCTATCTACGAACTGGAATAAGTGAATTTTAATTAATCTTCAAATTTAAGGCCGGGGCTCTTATCCGAACCGGCCATTGCCGCTTATTCGCGAACCTGGCGGCGACAGTAATAACTGTAATAAATACGAGCGACGATATTGAATTGAGATAACCGAGGGTATTCACGTTATATCTCGCGGTCGGTGTTTAAACAGGTTTCGCCCGCTTGTGTCGAGATATTACGTGTGAGACAGAAAACGGTGTTTCCGCCGACCATTAGAGAACTAGAATTTACGAAATCAGCTCATTATAACATCTGATTTGCGCTGCTCATGAGCAGATCGCGCCGTTTTGGTTTATACTGAAATCTTTTCCATTATAAAATAAAATAAAAATTTCTTTCAAGCAACAGGATTCGAAATCTCATGAAAAAGTACATGGAATCTTCATATCTAGAATGGGTCATAATTAAATTCGATATCTTTTTTGCATCAGGAAATCGTGAAGTAAACAAAGCGAGACTATTCAAAATGCGAAAAGCTTATACGCTCCTCTGGAGCAGATGTGATTTGTATTGGGATCAGGGGTACTACAAGGGTCAAATCTGGGTCCCCTATTGTTTCATATCTCCATGGATGAATTGCTTCTTGAGATTGCCTGCCCAATTCTCGCATACGCGGATGACATCAGAATATTTGCTGATATTTCTTCTTGGTCTGATGTGTGTAATTTGCAGTCAAATTTGGATACTTTAGTTAGCTGGGACATCAAACATAGGTTGAATATGGATGTCGCTAAATGCTGTCCAATGTCTTACAGCCGTGCTACTTCTCCAATTGACTCGACTTTTACGCCATTGATGGGATCTCTCTACTAAAGAAAACGGATGTTAAGGACCTCGAAATAACTTTCGATAATCAGCTGAACTTTAAGTTACACATTAAAACTTTATGTGAGACATCAACATCATTAAAGGTCTCTATTATGCATACGTGGCGAGTAACTTGGAATACGCCGATCTGGTTTGGTAGCCGATCTATGCTTGCTATTGCTTACAACTGGATCGGATACAACGCAAAAATTTCTGAAACACCTAAGCTTCAAGCTGAACGGGAACACACTAAGGCTCTACAATACGGTAATCAAAACTTGATAAAAACGCATTAGCAACCATGACAATTGTAGGAAAACAGGTATGAAAAAACAAGAAAGTAAAATCGTCGTGCCAATCTTTGCAGGGAGAATCTAGATGGACAAAAAATCTTAGGAGATCTATCAACATTCTGCAAAAATTTAGGATACGTTCTGGAAAAAGAGAAATGTTATGATCTCATTCTGGGAATGAACAATGATAGACCCGCCAAAAGATAGGGTAATTGAAATCTCAAGAGACCTCCAACAACATCACAGAAGAAAAACTGTACAGGACAAACTTAGTTTCAGAACACTAATCGACCACCAGCAATTTGTGGACAAACCCAAATCTAGAATTAACCGAACCTGGATTTAAGGACGTAAGAAAGAATTCAGTGAGAAGATCAAGGGGTGTTTGGGATAGAAGAAAGCAAAAACAATATATTTATATATTAATAATCAACCAGGATGACACAGGTGTATGAGCTTTGTCAAAAAAAGAATAAAATAGTAATTAATATTCGTTTAAACTATAAATAACTTTATCAGTCAAATAAGATTTCAACATATCTTTGAAATTATTTACATGTTCTCATTTAGTTAAATTCGATGGCACAGAGTTAAATAATTTTAAGCCCATACAATTTGGAGACAATTTACTAACTTCCAGTCTAGCAAAAGGAACCCTAAACTGATTTCCAGTCCTCACACCGTAGCGATGAATTTCACTACTCTTCACAAATTTTGCCCTGTTCAAAAAATATGTACAGATGGTTCGAAAATGTATAAGCCCGTTAATGGCAATATTTCAAATTCTCGAAAGAGCTCCCTGCAACTATAGGTACTGCATCCATTTGCAATGATTCTCATAATTCGTTTCTGCGCCACAAAAATAGCATATGCAGCAGACAATCCTCCCCAAAAACCAACACCATATTGCAGTCTACTCTCAACCAAGGCATAATATGTAGCTATCAAGTGCAGTAAGGTAGTACATACCTTAAATCACGAAATATTTACATTAAGGAATTGAGTTTAGAAACTAAATATTCGCTATGGTTTTTCCATGTAAAACTATGATCCAAATGTAGGCCTAAAAATTTTGTACCATCCGTACATGATATCATTTCACCGTCAATACAGAGATTAAGTGACGGTACACTATGTTGTCTACTGTGTAATGTCACATATTGGCTTTTATCTACATTTAATAAGAGTTTATGTTCACTCGACCACTGATTAAGCCTGTCGAGAAAATAATTATATTTATATTCTAGAGTTTCTTTTACTTTATCAGATATAACAACAGAAATGTCATTAGCATACAAATTTATATGACTGAGATTGTCCAAAAAATATTTTCAATGTCATTAATATATAACAAAAATATATATAAAAATATATAAAAAAATTATAACGATGCAAAAGCAGAAAAAACATGTGCAATGCTAAGATGTCGTTAGGATTTATAGAATCTGTAACAGAAATTTTTTTATTTCTCAGAACATTTCTAATATACCTACCAATTAATTTTCCCCCATTAATACCACTCATGCTCCACTGTCGTCAACAATATAATTATGTAACTTCCGACTAGCGTGAATCATGCAATTAATCCGCAACCCATTACGGGATGTTTCATTTAGAACGACTCGGGAATTAACCAAATGAAGGTCGAATCATCTCTTAGAATAAACATAATCTAAATAACCGCCTGTCACTTTTACTTTTCCCCAAAAGTTTTCTGCCGATTCCGTAGATTATCCTCCAGCGAGCACCCAAGGGAGTTATCGACGAGAAAATATCGTGTTACCTAATGACGCTTTAATAGGGATTATTAAAATCCCATTTGTTGTATAAACGAGTTTCAGAGTTGAAGAGATGTAAATTCCGATTACGTGTTGTGTGTCGTTGGTGTAGAGTATATAAAGGGAGATTAAAAACAAAGTTGTAATTTCCGTTCGAATGAAAATATATACGTTAATTGTGGAGGTTCGAGAGAAAAATAATACGAAACAGCATGGTTCCGATAAAAAAATGACCGAAGAAGAACTAATAATGAGGTGGAAGTGGTGTTGGGCGGAGAGGACATAGTGTGATACGTGAAAGGTCTAAGATTAAAATGGTTCGGACATGTAGAGATAAGCCACGAGTTAAGGACAATTAAGAAAATTGTAGACTGGACACCAGTCACAACGGTACAGAGGCAGATATAAAAATACTTGGCGTCATGATATAGTTGCAGGCCCCTACCAGATGGGAGTAAGGAATTGGAGAAAGGATTATAATCCTTTATCACACACAACAATTTTAAACTTTTTGACTGATGAATGACTTACGTGTCATGATGTTTAATAATTTCTTGATTGATTCTAAATATACCTTCATTTCTTTCTAATAGCTCTTGTTTCCGAGTTATAGCTTTCAGTAAAACTTTTCCTTCTTACAGGATTTATTTGCTACTATCTAAAAATTTATTGAGTTATCTTACTATAATTTGATATGGCATCATCAAGAAGAGTTTGTGCGAATGGTCCAAACCATTTTTGTTTCATTTGTGGAGAGTATATGTTTAAAGAATACCGTTTAAATGCTACAACGTTTGTAAATGAGGCTTACAAAAATTACTTTGGACACCCGCTGGAAATTAAAAATAAGCCTTGGATTCCTCAAAAGGTATGTAAAACGTGCGTTGACTTTCTACGTTTATGAACATATAAGAAAAGAAATAGTTTCCGCTACGAAATCTCTATGCTGTGGAATGAACCATTGAACCTCCATGACGATTGCTATTTTTGTTTGGTGAACATTACTGGCATTGACCGAAAAAATCGAGCCCTAAGACTACACCTGAACCTCAAGCTGTTGCTTCGCATGAGGACCCAATTGGCTTTGAGAAAAAAATTGACAGTACTGATAGTGACTTTGAATGTGACCTGGAAACGCCAAAACCATTCAACCAAGATGATTTAAACGACCTAATCAGAGATCTGCGACTGTCGAAGTCTGATTCCGAAATTTTGGCTTCTAAGCTAAAAGAAAGACACTTATTAACAAAAGAAACTAAAATTTCTTATTACCGCACAAGAGAACAGGATATCCTTAAATATTTTGCTGAAGAAGATGATTTTGTATTTTGTAAAAATGTGCCCGGTTTAATGGCTGCAATGGGATTACGAAATTACGTTTCTAGTGAGTGGCGTTTATTCATAGACTCGTCAAAACGGAATCTTTAATGTGTTCTCTTACACAACGGGAATAAATTGGGGTCGCTGCCTATTGCACATTCTACTAAAGTAAAAGAAGAATATACATCCATTGCTCTGGTTTTGGACAAAATTAAATATGTTGAAAACAACTGGCTCATATGTGTTGATTTAAAAATGGTCAATTTTCTTTTAGGCCAACAGGGTGGTTACACAAAGTATCCCTGTTTTCTTTGCTTGTGGGATAGTAGAGCTAAAAATCAACACTGGCATAAAAGGGATTGGCCTACTAGGGAAGTGCTAGTTCCAAGACAACAAAACGTGATAAACCCGCCTTTAGTATCACGGGATCGTATTGCCTCCGTTGCGTATAAAATTAGGGCTTATAAAACTATTTGTTAAAGCCCTTAACAAAAATGGGAACGTCAAAATTGAGTGCATTGAGTTTTGATGGGCCACAGATAAGATCGTTAATAAAAGATAAAAATTTTACGGACACAATGACAGAGGCTCGTTTGGTTTGTTGAAATTTTTTTGGGAAATAAGAAATGTTCTGACTATTCTCAACACGTTGAACAACTAATGAGCCACTTTCATATGCTTGGTTGTAACATGAGCATCAAATTACACTGCCTTCACAGCCACCTAGGCTATTTTCCCGTTAATCTTGGGGATCTAAGTGAAGAACAGGGCGAGCGATTCCACCAGGACTTCCGTACGATGGAGGAACACTATCAAGGCCACTGGAACGCACACATGATGGCTGATTATTGTTGGATCATTCAAAACAGCTCTCTTACTTCAACTTCTGCAAGGAAGTCTTATAAAAGAACGTTTTTTTCAACTTAACAACTTAATAAAATAGGATTAGCTTTAAACATATTGTGCTTCATTGTAAAAAGGCTCATATGCCATATTTTCCAAACTAGAACTGATACAGAAATTTTTATCACAGATTTGAAATCGTCATTGAAAATTTGGCTAGAATCATGTAGCAAAACCCAATCATCAGAAATGCTGTTGTGCAGTGTATGGAATGCTACGGGAAGCAAAATTTAAATTATAAAATTATAAAGATAAAGAAGACGGATACCTCTATAAAACGAATGGTAATCATTCATTGGATGAACTACGACTCACAAGGATTCTTACAGGCTCTATGTTTGTATACGCATTATACTAAGCTCGTAATGGTAGTAAGATTAGACAGTGAATGGAATTGCTGCTGCTAGAAATATATAATCTATTTTGATCTTAATTTATTTTATAATTTTTTTTGCAAAGCTCTTTTAGAAAAATTTACATTAATTTTAACATTAATTTATTGTATAATCTTACTAATTCAGCTCCTTCCTTTCCTGCTTCTAAAAATATTTGTTTGAATTGTACAGGTTTAACAAAAATAAAAATAATAATGGCCTTACCGACGCGATGATTGAAGAGCTCCAGATACGCATTTCGGCAACTAAGTTACCATCCTCAGCAGAATCTACAAAGGAAAATAATGTTAGGCGTAGCACCACACAGAACACCATTTGAATAACATTAATTTCGGTGTTATAATCTACGTCTATATATGCTACTCAATCGTTCCGGTTCTTTAAGCCTACTTCTTCACGTTTGCCGAACCGCAACAATCCACTTAATAATAATATGTCTGTTATCTAACAGGGCAGGCCAAATTAATTACAATGAGTAAATATTGTTACAATGAATTTTTTAAATTAGTTAGGTTTAGTTTTAGTTCCTTAATAAAATATTTCCAAATTGCTACAAATACATTGTTCTTTTTATTTATTTTTCTAAAATGACTTTTATCCGTTATCTTGCAGGGTATATGTTCCTGTGGTAAAGGGATTTTCAATTATCATATTTGCATTTTCATAATGGAGGCTTTTTAAATTATCAGCCAACATTCGTCATATATATTCGTCAATTATAACATCACGCTCTATCATTGGCTATTGCAAAATTCTAACATTGACATGATCCGCTGATTTCTAATGCAGGTTATGAATCGATGATTACGGAACATAAGTTAAACTACTGAAGAAAGAAAAACTGCAGGCAGTTAGTAAGTCATTATAATGTGAGAAATACAGACACCCTTTTAGCTACATAAAACATACAGGTGTTCACCGAAAACGAATCATCCTGAATATTTAAGAATCACCACTTTTTTCATGAAATTGCTGAAACACGTCAATCGAATAGGAACATTTTTTTGGGACACAAATGATGTTCGTGTCTTTAACCCCGTAGCCGTAGGAGGGTGCCAACCCCAAAATTCTTTAATTACGCTGCGAGTTAAGCGATACTTCTTTTAAATTCGTACGTGATTTGCGTAATACAACGGTGTATCATTTTTTGGAAAATCTATAGCATCATTTTCGCGCAATTAGAGTTAGTTGACAACCCTGCAGGTGGAGGGTTGAAGAGGTTGCCCATCATTTGTTCCCTAGAATTTGTTTCCTTTCGATCAAAAATTCATTCTACCAGAAAAATTTCTCTATTGACGGTCATTTCCTAAAGGCTCTGTTAGTGAAATCGTACCTGAATTAGGCTATCGGAAAGTGTCCGCTAGATCGTTACCACAACTGCTGACCGACCAACACAGAATGCAACGAATGACGTCGGCAATTGAGCTTTTAACGCACTATCGTCAGGAAAACGGACTTCTAGAGTCTGTAGTTATAGGAGACGAAAGGTGGGTAGACCACCATACCCCCGAACCAAATAAAGACTCGATGACGTGGAAGCATCCGAGTTCACCAACACCGAAAAAAAGACAACTGGCAACTGTGTTCCGGGATATACAAGGCATTTTGCTCATAGTTTTTACCACCGAAAGCGACAATGAACAGCGATATTTATTGCTAAATTCTTGAAAAACTACACAAAGCCATTCGGCCGAAAAGAAGAGGAAGGTTGACGAAAGGAATCAGGTTGTTGCATGACAATGCAAGACCGCACACCTCAAATCAGAAGGCTTGGCTTCAGAAACACAATTGGGAAGTTATTGTCCATCCGCCCCATAGTCCAGACCTGGCTCCTTCTGATTTTCATTTGTTTGAGCAGTTGAAAGCTGATTTGTCGGGTAAAAGGTTTGAAGGCAACGACGAAGTTCAAGAGGAATTATGGCAGTATTTTACAAATTTGGAAGACACCTTTAACTAAGAGGGTTTACAGAAACTTCTGCTTCGCTGGGATAAGTGCCTTAACATTAGCGGCGATTATGTTGAAAAGTAGCTGACAATTCACGCTTTTACTTAGTGTATGTTTAATTTCTATAAATAAAGTAGTTTGTCTGTAATTCACAAATGTAACCGAACATTCCTCGTACTTCATGGTTAGTATTATAGTATCATAAATATTCGAAGAAAATTTAAAAAGAAAATTGCGTAAACAACGTATATTACACTATATTACAGTTATAAAGATTAACAATTCTTTGTTTACTTACTTACGTGTTATATTCTTTATAAACAATAGAGATAAGTCCTCTTTCGAACGATCGTATTTCACCATTGTACACATACATACAACATGTATCAATTTGTTCAGGTATTCCACTCTCTAATTCGTTCTCCTACCACTTCATTCGCATTTGGGCTTAGTCTAACTGCTGCAGTATTTAAATTATCACCAGATTTATAGGATTTCCTCCCGCTAGGCGTGCGCCGCCTTCGTAACGCTACACCGTTTAAATTTATTTATTTTAATT
Source organism: Osmoderma eremita (assembly GCA_031763485.1). NCBI lineage: Eukaryota > Metazoa > Arthropoda > Insecta > Coleoptera > Scarabaeidae > Osmoderma > Osmoderma eremita. The sequence continues at coordinate 1,008 of JARFOC010047237.1, read as the reverse complement.
GCTTCGGGGGGCTTTTGCATGTCGACGGGTAGGTAGGTGGCGGCCGTAAATCTATAGAATATTCTAAATCCTTAAGAGTCCCCTTTCCCTTCCCTTCCTTCCCCACGCGCCGCGTCTTCCCCCTTTGTTTCTATCCGTTCCCTGTTGTTGTTATTATCGTACCTCTCGTTGTTTTGCACTGTCGTAACAACCTATCAACTTTCCGAGAGAGGGAGTTGAGCCTGGGAGAGTTGAGTTGTGACGTTTGCGTTGTTTGTTCCCGTTTCGGACGCAGCGGGTCCGCAGATCGGCCTGCGCCGCGAACGGAAGTCGAAGCGAGTCAACGGCAACTATGCACGTGGAACGGTTGAGGTCGACGACAGTGATGGAAGTGGTATCGGGTGGACGCGACGAACAGCAGCTGCATAATGAGAGACAGCGAGAGCGGCGGACCGCCGTTGGTCATCTATGAGACGTGCGGCTGGCCATCATCAACTCTATCAGCAGCAGCATCGACTGGACCATCCGACGACCAGCGAGTCCTCGGTCGACACTCTCGCCACCACCACTACCACCGGTTCTCAACATACAGGTAACATTTTTTATTTTGAAGTCTAAAATATTTTTTTATTATTATTTTTTGTAAAGTGTAGACGCTAAAAAGGAAACAGCTTTTATTAGTCAAAAGAAGTCGGACAGGCACAGTAATGTCACAATTTCATTAAATATGCAGGGGAGAAGTGCCATGAATAGGGCATTTTTTATATAAAAGACCATTTATAAATTACACTGGTTAACAAATTTTTTGTCCCAAAAATCACTGATTCCTGATTTGCATGCTGAAATCAATTATGTGTTCGGAATTTCTCCATCACCCTTAGTTTTTATGTTCCAGGATATTCGACTAAAATATATCCACCTAAAATATAAATGCATTGATATGTAGTATAAGAACATCAAGAAAAGAAGATTTCTGCCAATAGATGGCACGTACGTTCAAAAAATTAAGTATATAAAAATATATTTAAA
>JARFOC010047220.1:0-21527 GCA_031763485.1 Osmoderma eremita | reverse complement strand
AAAAACTAATATAACAAAATAAACGAAAATATAAAACGACCGACCACTTCCTCTGCTGTACTACCAGAGTAATACCACTTAATCATCTGGACTCTTTCCTCGGTAGTCAAAATCATTTTATTATAATATGTCAAATAATCCAAAATAATGAATTTAATTTAATAGATTTCAAAATGAATAATGTAAATAAAGAGAAAATAATGTTGTAAATTAAATTTATAAATTCCGAAAAAGTAAACTCTCAAAGTAAAGGATGCGTGAGCAACGTCAACATAAATCGTATGCGCGAATCACCGTTGTTAGGAGCATACGAAGCTAACTGCTACAACGACAACTCCTGGTATTCTGTGCACCCCACCAGCGCAGCACGACTGCATGCGGGAAATGCGTGATTCGCGATATGACATCGTTGCATCAAGCAGCGATGTCATATACATTGCTTATAGACGACTTTAAAGTTTAGAAATGGCCAGCGCTGCATATTGCATTGGCAACTGCGACGTTTTTTATACATATGTTTCTGCTAATAGGCAGATGTGAAATTTCCATCTGTGTATATACCATACGCAAAGTATAACTACGGAAAATTTAACCAAATAAACCAATAATCACAGAGAGAAATTATCATTGTAGCTTAGAAATGTGATGAGATATTAAATAGACATCGTTGTTAATATAATGTTTAGATAGCATTAAATCGTCACACTCGCACCAGCGTATAATATATTCCATCCATAGGTCTTGCTGACATATGGTTTATCCCGCATACAATTATCGATCTTATGTAAATTCCAAAACTCGTATATGAAATTCCAAACTAAGTGTACTTGAAAACTTTAATACAAGCGTCCTGTAACATTTTGCAAAAAATGTACATTCTTAATTCATCAATGTTTAATAATAGGATCATTCCAGTGCATTTCGATAATCAGTTATCCTAATCTTTGCTTGCGCTTTCACAATAAGTCTACAAAAAAAAGCCTTATCGTAGAACTTCCTGTTTTAACCGACGATAGGAAATTTTGCACAGAAACACGATTTAAGATTAACAGTACGTATCTGTTTTATCCACCTTTAAATATGTTAGGATGATTTTGTTTAGTAAATATTTTCTTAGTTGTAATATTTTTATGATTGCCATGGATATGAAAGTATATCAATTTCAAAAATATATAAAAAAATTGATTTGCTTTAAATTTTAAAGGCAGGATAAAATGGGTAGGTTTTGTATTACTGGGAAAGAGAGCATTAAAAGTATTCGTGAAATTACAATAATTTACTAAGGAACAAACTTCTATATAAACAAAATGCTTCAACCTCAAAAACTATCATTATTAGATATTTTAAATACTGTATAAACACACTGGAGCAATAGCGGGTGTCTTTAAGTAGCTTCGCTATAGTGCAGCCTTTGAAATTACCGCTTGAAATTATAAAAAGCAGGAGACAATATATCCTCTTCAATTCAGTAGGTACAAAATTATAGACATCTAACAAATGACCTGGTTAAATATCATTCAATATCTTTCCTCCCGCCCACTTTACAATAACGTATATGTAATAGGAGTCCATTCTGAGCACCGTATACAGTTTCCAAGTACTGCAAAAATGACATGTTGAACATTCTTAAGAAAACGGAACCCCACTGATTCTTCTAATTTTAGGTTATTTGCCTCGCACAAGATTATTTACTAAGAACTTATTTACATGGCTACTACTTAAAACGTAAAAGTTGATAATTTTATACCGCCCACTATTTATTAAATTACAGAGATAAGTAATTCGGAAAAGACATAACAGATATATTTCGTTTGAAACTTCTGTAGAAGGATACTCTATGTGTACGCCCAGTTAAATACAGAATTCATATGTCTTCCCAGTAAAATAGGATAAACTAGAACACAAACAATTTACAATTATATTTGTTAAGTACCACTTAACAAAATCTAAGAGAGTATCGCAAAAAACGTAACAGAAACTGCAAACGATAATTTAAAGTAGCCGATGATATGCCCATTTTCCTGGGTTTTGTATCTATTTGCTCATTTTAGTATTAGTAGTACAATTAAACGAATTCTTGATATGCAGATACGTAATATTGATTGAATGTTTTTCTTAGGCAAATGCTTTGCTAAAATATATATTCGTATTAATTTGGGAATCAATTCCGAATTATCCATTCCATACTTACAAATTATATTTTTTTCGATAAACAAGACATTTCGATGCAGAAGAAATAAATATAAAAATAAATATGATACACGGTAGAAATAATACGGTATGCTCAGGCGCATGTAGACGCACGTCACTGCGGAGCAAAAATCGCGCCAAGCACAAAATTAACAAAGGGAATAATCTTTGACATAAAATTAAATGCGGATATCTTGTATATTAAGTCCCAATATTTTGATTGGTGTTAAATAAATTTAAAGCATATGTGGATTGTAACTTTACTGGCGAAAAATGTAGCACATCTAAAATTTGTTTAACAGTTAACAGTGGAAATTTCAGTAACTTGTCATGAACTCTATGTTCTTATCGCTTTTCTTGAAATGAGAATAACTGAATTTATGTATACTCTCTAAATAATTGTGACATAACTATTTTATTTTATAAAAACAACTATTTTACTTTTTGAAATTACTAAACTTTGACATTTTTCGTTCAAGTTTTTTCTTACAATTTCGGAAACTAATAGTGCTATTAATATCTTTCACTCTAATGTACGTTTTCACCCTGCTAAGAAGGAAAATTACTTCCATAAAGATTGTGACATGGTTTTAGCCTTGCAAATATAAAATCTCAAAGTAAAACGCGACTGTAAACTGTGCAATAGAATAAGCAAAATATATATAAACAAATATGGCTAGGCCACCGTGCACTACCGTGTACCAGAGGAGTATGACTGTGATTGGCTACTTTTAATTTGCTCCGCACTGACGTCATATGCCCGGCCTTGGCGAATTTGAGATGCAAACTTAGCATACCGTATTATTTCTACCGTGATATGATATACACCGGTATAATATTTGTTTAAAATTGAATTTTGAATTTCCCTCAAAAATTTCGTATCTATATTACATAAAGTGATTGTAAAATTGTCAAAAATCCTTACATTATTTAAAAATATAATACCATTTCGTTGATTAATTTAGTAAAAAAGTAAAAAAGAGATAGCATTTGCTCACTTCGAGCTATTGGGGACAGACATTCATTCAAATACATATGTAAACCATGTCTCCCCAACTAAATTGGATGAGGGATTGGAATCTCTCGTTTAAGCTAGGAACTAGTCACACGTATTGATTCATTAGCGCTCTGTGTAACAAAAACTATAAAATAGTTTCAAGTGGGCGATGGGTGCTCCATTCTCCTATGTGCTTTGCTTGCTTTATGCCATTCTTAGATCGGAGTTCTTAGTTAATACACAGTTACATTGATTAGAAACCAAAGACGTTGCAAAGGAACGTCTTTAGAAACAAGGGGTAAAATTATTACCTTTTGGGAACTTGGTTACACCGAGCACCAAATTGGGAATGAGTGGATATCTACTATTATTTTCTTGCAACAAATTCATCTGCTAGAAATATATATACAGCGTGAATTTCATCTGCCGATAAGCTCAGTAAAGATTAAAAAACACGGCTACATGTTACAGTTTGTTAGAAGAGGATACGCTGTGCGGATGCCGGCGAATGTATGGCTTGCTTCATCCTTATCTAAATACAGAGATACATCAGTGAAATAAATTTATTGTGCGAGGCTCCCTTTGGCAAATATTTATTTAAAAATGAACTTTTGAAATTAAAAAATTTTGTATCTACACAACATAAAGTGATAAAAATTCAACGTTTTAGTTTTTTTTTAAATGCTCATTATTTTGATTTAGTGAAATAAAAATTTTAAAAACTGAAGGTAATTCGAAAAGTTATATGGATATCTATTTGTAATTAATAATTATTATTGAATGTGTAGAGATTTTGTGCGCTGAAGTTTTACACTTCTTTTGTGAACTCACTAATTCACTGATTTTACCAAAGGTGGTAAGTTGATTTGAATAATAACACTTTTAAGTTTATATGCTATTTAATAAAGTACTATCTAACTGGTTTGATTGTATGTCTGCTAAGGCGGAACTCTTTTGTTATTATGAGCACCGTTGATTCGGAACTCTGATGTTCGTGAGCACCGTCGTTTCGGAACTCTGTTGTTCGTGAGCACCGTCGTTTCGGAACTGACTTTTAGTTTTCCTTTACATTAAGAAGAAGATTCTCTATTACTAACTAATTGCCCAAGGCCAATCAGAGGTGTAAGACACGCCCATGCAAAAACTACACACAATATATAAAGTACATAAATTCATAAATATATACAACATGAATCCATAATGTCATAGGTACATAAAATACTTGGAATACGGTGTAATAAACAAGTTTACCGAACGGAAGGGTCGTGTTACAAGACGTGCAATTTTTACAACAGAGTTTATCCCAATCTTCGTTGCTGGAAATTCCAAAAGTGATCGGAAGGCGTATTATTAGTACCTTCGTCGAAAAGTGTTACTAAGCAGTTTACTATGTTGTAAATGTTATGGCAAACAACCAATACTTGTTACAACGTTTCATAAAATTAAACAACATTTATGGTAGCAAAATAAAATACATTTCAAATATTCCGATAACCGGAACAGAATGTTATATATTAATAAAATTATTCATGGAAATATTAATACTGTCAATTTTAAATTTATCTCTCTGTATAGAGCTATTCATGAAAAATATCAGAGAAACCACCATTGATACAACAAAACAAATGCAGGTGCCACATTTATTGCTGGGGAAACGTCAACTATGTACATACCTCAACACTCCCTGGACAAAAATAGAGAAATTCTTTTCGTGAGAGCGGCCATAAAGGTTATTACCACAGGGAAATTATTGGACACTATGTGTGAAATAAAAATACCTACATATAAATATATTTCTATGGGCTATATTTCTTAAAGCCTATTTTTACATCTTGGCGTAGATATTGCTCAATGTTTGTTCAAGTTTAAGTTGCTCGGAGTTAACGGGGTTTTAAAATCATTTCATACGAATGTCTCTATTAGCTAGAATTTGTTAAAAGTTTAAGAATGTTCATAAATAACTTTGCTACATAGTTCTTAAAATTTATTTCATAACATTTGCATCAAAATTAACAATGTTGTTCATATTTTATATTTTTTATTTACCAATTATTCAAGATAAGTAACCTAGCAAACATTAAAGGCTTTAAACACTTGAAAAATAATAATAATAATGACGAAATATTTTCACTAAAATTAGAAATGCAATACCATTATTATTAAACTGTAATATAGTCTATAACATTCTTTGTATGTGTTATCATAATTTTTATATAGGTGGGTCATTTAAAATAGAGCAATAAAGGGTTTTGCAAAAAAAAATCTGACATAAGTTTAAGCATATCAAGGAGACAATCGGACGGCGTTATTGCTTTCATATTTCATTTCACATTTAATATCTGGCAGTTATTTAGATGGTTCCATGTATGTTTCCATCACATATATGTATCGTAGTAATAAGAGTTGCAAAAAATATTTCTACTTCTTTCTAAATACGCGATAATTAAAAGTTAAGTTACCCAGAAATTCAAATGGAAATTGCATGACGGGAAACTCTTTGTGATAGTGACGTCAGTGTTATCTACGTATATGTATAATATCCGTAAGCGGCAGCTTCCTCAACTACCTCATCTCTCCAAGATCTTCCTGGTCTGTCTCACCCTTGTCTTCCTAAAGGATTCCAGTCTGCTATCCTCACTATATAACGGTTAGTTTTTGTTCACTTTACATGTCCGTATCAAGTATTAACATAGTTCTGAATGTCCTATCGATTTCAAAATTTGGATACTTCCATATCTCTGATGACAACACAATGTACATATACACATATCTTCGAGCTTATATGATCTTGGATTATTATTAAAATTAATGAGTTTCTGTTCATGACGACTATCATACGGTAATGGTCTGGCGGATGACAGCTACTAGCATATTACGGCTTTAATATTCAGACGTTACTGTTATGGTATAGCCACGTATATAAAATAATCCATGACCTAGCGGGTAGACGGCCGGCGCTTGTGACAGTCCGGTGTTTCTAATCATGGTTCAAGTTTTTCTTTTATTATTATTAATAATATTATATATATATATATATATATATCTAATGTAACAAAATATGAATTTATACTTCCAATAAATATATATTGTTATGTTCATTCTCACCATCTCGTTGTGTTTTTGTTGATCTTATATTATTGTTGTCGAATTTGTCTGAAGTAGGTATACACGACCATTACATGCTTTTGTTTTGAACTGATTATTGGTTGCAAATTAAATTATTAAAGTGAAGTGTCCCCATCTAGTCAATATTATTATTATTATTCAATAAGGTTAGGCAACTAGAACTCTATACGGTGGGAAGTATAGGTATACTAAGTCCAGCCAGATACAGATAATGAGACTAATTAATGTTACTAGGTAAAAGAATATTTATTTTTCAAATACATTGTAAAATCACAATATATTCTCACACATAACACAACGTAATACAAATAGGTTTTTGGAAGATTTCTGCAAATTAACTACACGAGATACCAGCCCAGAAAATAACCACCAATACAGTTTTCATCAGTCGAAGTTGGCATTGAAGGTAGCAGTCGTGGACGAGTACGCATAGCGGGGTTTACCTGGACGACAAAAACAAAAACATCGTGCGAGGAATGTGTGCATTACTACACGATGAAGAAAAAATAAAAACAGAAAAACGTCAAGTGAGAATTTTTGTATACGTCAGGCTAGAATTACTAGCAATCAATTTAAACCATATAAATAGTGAATTGAACGATCTACAAAAATAGAGGAACGAGATATTGGAGGTTGGAGCTAAAGGGAGAGAAATATTGGAGGCTCCAGTAAAAGGAGTGGGGTGAAAGAAGATTGAAGAGAGAAAAGGGTTAGAACACAATACACATATACACAACATACATTTAAGGTATCAATAAAGTTAATTTTGAAATATTGTCAAAATACTTGTAGTTCTATTACATAGTAACCGCTTTCAAAATTCTAAATTCATATCCATTATCGAGATTTCAATATTTATAAATTAAACCTATCAATTCTGATATATGTAGTATTGTAATATTTCAAAAAGTTGTCTGGTTACATCCATCAGATGTAATAAACAAACTCAGCTGTAATACCAGTATTTCAAACATATGTGCGTTAATGTCATGTTCTGACATTAACGTATTTCAAGATTAGTGCTATACAAAAAGTCAATTTTGTAGCATTGTAATATATTTACAAATATCATAAAGCATGCTCTAAAAAGAAAAATACTGAGTGCCTTAAAAAAGATGAATCCGTAGTGCCTTTATTTATAGGCCGATTTTAATAATTGAAAACGGAAAATTAAATGGCTGGATGTAGGCTATAAAATGAGCTGATAAAATTATTTATAGCCCTTAAGCGTTTTAAGATTTTTGCTTTTTTTTGTTAAATTAGACTGTACTTAGTACATGACTCTGATGGAGAATTCTTTTCTGAAAACAACAATGTATCACAAGAAATTCAAAGAAGTAACAAAATAATTATTTAGTCGTGTGTAAAAATACCACTAGCATTGGAAACAAATGACAAGCACCAAGTGTTATTAAAAATTTATTCAGAAGCTAATCGTTGAAATTTTGATCGACTTCGACGATCTCTGTTTGAATAGCGCTGTGACTAAAGTTTTGCAGCTCCATAACTATTAGCACCGCATTCAAATTAAATTCGAAGCATATCTAAACGCTGTCCGTTCATTTTAGAAAAAAAAATCAACTTGACAGATAGTGAGACATTTGTTCTTTCCAGACAACTTGATTTACTAAAGTATTGTAGCACCGCAATGCATTTCGATGGGTGCTCGTCATTTGTTTCCAATGCTAGTGGTATATTTACACACGACTAAATAATTATTTCGTATTTTTTTTTTGATTTTCTTCTTATGTAAAGGTACATACATACATTGTTGTTTTCAGAAAAAACTTCTCAGTCAGAATCATAAAAAGAAGTATAGTCCAATTTAAAAAAACCTCTCTCTAAAACCTTAAAACGCTTAAGGGCTATAAATAATGTTATCAGCTTATTTTATAGCCTACATCCAGCGATTTAATTTTCCGTATCAATTATTAAAATCGGCCCATAAATAAACGCGGTACAGATTCGTCTTTTTTTATAAGACAGCCTGTATATTCAAAAAAAACTAAAAAAAGCGTTATGTCGAATGCACTAAAAATAATAAAGCAAGTAATTTTCTTAACTTTTTATAAAGCTGAAATTTCTTTCTTGGTCTTCTTTGTTCATTCAACACTAAGAGAAAAAAAACTTGAGATTTATAAAAAGGGGAAAAAAACACTTGTTTTATGCTTTTTAGTGTTTTCTAAATAGAACTTTTTTTATTTTTCAAAAATACATGTTTATTTCTTCATTCCTCAACCTGTCTATGCGTGCTACTCTACAGCATCTTCTTCGAAAACCCATTGCAATAACCTTACCTTTGACCTTTCTATTCAATACCCAAATTTTCAGCTTCATACGTCATAATACTGCGGACCATGGTGTTGTATATTTCGATTTTTTGTATATGTCTGCCCCACAGTATTGGATCAAGCTACTTTATGCAAATTCTTGTTTGTCCCAATCTGTTCTCGATTTCCTCATATGAATTAGGTACCTCTTTTATGATATGATAAACCCCAGAGTTTTAAATTTGCCGGTACCATTTATTTCTGTACCTTGTTCTAATTCCAGATTTACTATGGGTTCTTGTTCAATTGTTAGGTACTCTGTTGTACTCAGGTTAATCGCTAACCCGTTCTTAGTAAATTCTACTTCTACCTTCCTCAACATGAAACCCAATTCTTCCTCGTCGATAGCGATAATTACTTGATCGTTTGCGAAACTGAGAGTAAAGAGGCGATCGTTGTCGATCTCCATTCCTTCACATTTCCTTTTCCGTTTTACTGCCTGTTCCAGAAATACTTTAGAAGGTGTCAATAGGCAGATCATCCTTAAAGTACACCAGTTCTGGAGCTCCTTCATATCGTGTCGCCAGTTTTGATACTGACACTGTACTGTTTATAAATGCTTTTCTCTGCAGTTATTAACTTTATGGAAATTCCAATGTATTTCATACTTTCCCATGAAACAGCTCCTTTTTACTCATTTTCAGTAAAACCCAAACCAGAGTATAAAATATGAACATCGGGTGATAGGTGAATGTTTGTTTATTTGCATAACACTGCCGTCACTGCGCATTTAAATTTATTTTTGATTGATTCCTTATAAACATTAAAATAAAAAATACCCTTACCACCTTGTTGAATAAAGAACTGAATACGTATTTCGGCAACCAAGTTGCCATCCTCAGCAGAAAACTGCAAAAGAAAACAATGTCAGACGTAGCACTCTCGGAGATATGCACTACAGAGACCACTAATAACATTGAATGTTATTAGTTAGTTGCCGAAATACGTATTCAGAGTTCTTTACTCATCAAGGTGGTAACGGTATTTTTTATTTTTAAATTTATTTTAAGCCACGGTATCCTATTATTTTATATCCTTATAAACACTTTGTCAAAACTATCATATATACTTACAGTTCTGTTTAAGGTCCTCTATATATATAATCATATTCCCTTCTACCTTAAGTGTCGGGATTGTCTGTTTACCCCACAGTTTCTTATTTCGTGCCATACATTTCGCCTCCATCCATGATTTCCCTTTCTTCTCTAGAATTTTTGCACTTATTTTGTCCTATGTTTCTTTCGGTCTTCCTGTCTCTCTCTCTCTTCTTATCCGGATTCTTGCTTCCCATATTTTCTTACTGGTCTTCCGTTGTCCATTCTTTGCAAATGTCCCCACCAACTCAATTGCCTACGCTCTATAAATTCCAAGACTGACTCAAGACCTAGATCTTTTCTTATATCCTCATTTCGAACCATGCCCTATCTCCTTAATCGTTTTATTCTTCTTAACTATCTCATCTCTCTCATCTCTCAGGTTTTCTATTCCAATACATAATACTAACTTAATAGAATCGCTAACATCGTAACTTTTTTGGTTTAATACTTTGCAAAAATAGGTATCCTATATGCAAATGCAAATTACATGCGAGCCCATTTTTCACTTACCCGCCTGCTGCTCTCAGTTAATCAGATAGAACGTACTAATCACTATAAAAGGAATAAGTAGAATCTTTGAAGAACACTAGTTTTATTATCTATTCATCATATAATCCCCATCCATTTGCAACTGAAATAGAATCGGATTAGGAAGGTATCGCGTTACTAATTAGAAAAAAGACCAATTGACTGAAATGTAACAGAAGAGTCTTCTAGGGAACCAAAGATCAACACGTAGATCGGATCCAGGCATCGGAAATTGGAATGACGTGACGTCATAATCCGGTTGTCTCACACATGTTTGAGCCGAAAAGCCACTACCAGAGCGTACGCGCTTATAAAACAGCCGGGGCGACAGTACCCAGACCCACACACACTCGCTCATCTACACATATAACGTGCATATAACGATGGTCATCGTGACGACAGAGTGGAGGAACCAAATCACGGCCAACACGGTTTCTGTGTAGTCAGTGTGTTTCGCGGCTCCGCAGCTCGCAGATCCACCGAACATTGACTGCAACGAATAAACCGGCGGGCGCGTTGAATGAGCGCAAGCGAGCGCGAATAGTACGTGTTTTGCTAAAATAAGAAGCAAACGTTGGAGAGTTTTGCCAGATCGAACGCGAACATTACGAGTAGCCAATTTCTGAACTCGCTAAGTCAATAATGCCCGCGCGCATAGTTTAGATACAATTCGGAACGTATTTTAAACGAGTAGTACGTAATCTAAGACTTTTGATAGATGTTTAGGTGGTGAATGAGTTGAAGGAAAATGGAAAACGCGAACGGAGATCCGCCTGTGGAAAATACCGTCGAAAACGATGTCACCACCGAAGCTCCCATGTCCAAAACTACCACCATCAGTACCATAGCGGTACAGAGTGGCAAAACTCGCATCGTTATAGCTCTGCTGCATGTACGTAAGAATTTAGCAATTAGGGAAAAGGATAATTCGTTATGTACGCGAATCGAACGAGTAAATTTGGGTTACTTTGGCGTGGTGGTATTTTCTAAACGAGTGTTACGAAAGAATTTTTGCATAAATTTTACTTTTAAATTTCGCAACGTTGTTCTGCGGTAGGAATGATTCGATACTTATTTATAGATATAGGCGCACGGTTAAATTTTTATATAAACATTTCGCTTGAGCAGGATTGGGCCCACCAATTGACGCCAATGGCACCTACTAACTAAATAATTTTACATTATTTTAAGATACAGAAATGTTGTATTTGTATAGCCCTCTATTGACTCATCGTTTATTAACTACAGTAGCCAGTAAACTGTATTCCCTCATATTTAATACAATTAGAAATTTTTTATGTTTACGATTAATTTACAAAACAGTGTAATCATGGAGATTATCTGATAACACCTATACAAATATAAGCAACAAATCACAATCGTATTCGTCTATTAAAATAAATACACCGGGACTCTAATTAAATCAGTATTGATGAAATCAGTCCAGCGTAGTGACATTGAACTAAACGAATAATTTATGCCTTTGCACATAAGCCGTTGCTGTTAGCGTAGATCTACATTCCTATTTTATGATACACCGACAAAATTAACTTTAATGGCTTAAATCTATAAAACTGATGCTCTTTATCTTTAGTTTAATTATTTTATTCTTATTTTATTTGCAAAGCAAACGGAAAATCCAATATTTAAACAAGCAAATTTATATTTTCTATAAAAATATGTTTAAAGGCCTAAAAAGAATTGCAAAATTAGAACAGCAGCTTCCGATTAAAAGCCACTGACATCAGAGGCTTCATATGTATGTATATACAGGCTGGGTTTGTCCTTATGTTTAGCATGGGGATCTCGGAAACCAGTTAAGATAGGGAGACGATCAAATGGGGAAAGGAATTGCAGTTTTACGAGCTCAATCGAACAAGCCGTTTGTTTTTTTTGAAAAAATGTAGGGCTAACTTGATATCTGGAAAAAAATGTTTTCTTGTTATTTCGTTTAGTGCCTGTAGCTCTGTTATTATTGACTTTAGAAAATAAAAGTGTAAAGGAGAAAGTGTTGAATAAGACAGTCATCGAACTTTTTATTAAAGCTGTAATTTTTGAGACATGGCAAAAAATTTGGATTTTTTAATGGAAAAGATAGTCGACTATGACTTCATAAAAAAGGCATTTCTTTCAATGATTCCAACGATATAACACTTGACGTAACTCTTTTTACAAATAAATAAATTAGAGCAATTTTAACCTTTTAATTTCTGAATTGTTCACATAGAAAGGCTATGGAAACAATTGATAGATGTACATCTAGTATGGTAACAAAATACAAGATAGTTATTAAAAATTTTCTTTTAATTTCGAAATTATAAATTCGAAGTTATGAGAGAATGGCAAACGATAAGTTAAGAAAGAATAAAGAAAATTAAAATACGACTAAAATCGTACTCAAACATCGTAATTAAAGTAAGTAAGTAATGTATGTAAAACTAAACATTTCAAAAAGTCTACCATCATAATTAATGCACAAGTTAGGTACATCTTTTTGAAACAGAATTTGTTGCTTTTCTAGTTAAACGTCCATCAATGTTAGCAAAAGCTTCTAGTACAGCGTGTCTAAGGTCATCTAGTGTATCGTATGATTTTCGATACACCCTATCTTTCACCATCCTCCATAAATAAAAATCTAAAGCAGACAAATCGTGGGATCGAGGTGACCATGCAACCGACGCATTCCTTCCTATCCACGAGTTCGGAAATGGTTCATTTAAATGATTTCGTACCATTATCTGATTATGCGGTGGTACCCCATCGTGTTGAAACCATTCGAGCATACGACGTGTGTGTAAGGGTATTCATTTAAAATATTAGCAAACTCATTCTGCAGAAAGTGAAGATACCGATCACCAATTAATGTATCATCAGAAATGTACGGACCAAGAATTGTTGAACCAATGACGCCGCACCAAACATTAAATCCAAACTCAAATTGGGACCTCCTCTGTTCAACATGATGCGGTTTTCCTGCGCCCATAAATCTTCGTTATGTCTACTAAACATGCCGCAGTTTGTAAATCGTGTTTCATCCGTCCACAAAACTTTAAATTTAAGCTGCGGGTCAGCTAACACATGTTGTCACAAATGTCAATACGCCTATTGTAATCACCAGCGTGCAGTGTTTGTGCAACTGGTAATTTATAGGGATGAAACCTATGCTTTTTCAGTACTTGTACAATAATAAGTTGTGCCGTGCCTGCTTCTATTGAAATTTGTCGAGTTGAAATGGATGGACTTTGCATTATACGTGCCAACACATTTACCTCCGTCTGTTCACTAATACCTCCTGCAGTCTGATTTAGATTACAGAAAGAACCGCACTCCCCCAACTTATCATACAATCACTTAAAGGTAGATAGAGAAGGCTGGCGACGATCGAAATACCGCTCGAAATATTGTTGTGCAGCTTGTACGACATCTTTATGACCCAAAATATAACACTGAACCATATCACGCTTTTCTAGATTAGAAAAAATCATGTTGATACTTTGCGAAACCTTAATCAGCTTTAAATGAAAAGTAAGGATAGTTTCACCTGTCAATAATTGTCGTTTGCATCTATCAATTGTTTTCATAGCTTACTACGTGAAGAGTTCAGATATTAAAAGGGGAAAATAGCTGTAATTTATTTATTTGTAACAAGAAATATGGCAAGCGTTATATCGTTGGAATCATTGAAAAAATGCCTTTGTTGTGAAGTCATAGCCGACTACGGTTTCCATTAAAAAGCCCAATTTTCTTGTCATATCTCAATGTTGCGTATGTTAGTATCAAATGTGCTTGTACATATACATATTGTAACTTAAAGTTGGAAAGATTAGAAACACTAGGAAAGTTTCTTTGATAAAATAATAAAAATTGTGATAAACAGTGTCACTCTAACGTTTTGATCTTTTTTAATAACGAAGAAATTGCTTGCCAAACATTTGAAACATCTCATATGCATTAATCAGTAATCTAGAACAAATTTATCGCTATTATCCGGCTGTTTTAAATTAACAACCTAGAATTACCTGCCATCCAATGCAATTGTAGAGCGGCAATTGCACGTCTACAAGAATGATTTGTGCTTCAATGTAATAATAGTGTACCGTCTATCTCAACAGTATCATACACATGTCGGTGGCTCAAGCAACGGCAGATTGCTGCTGTGCAAGAAAAAATCTAAAACAGCCGAATGATAGCTACCACTAATCAAATAACTGTATAGCAGTATATTAAAGAACGAGCGTCATAAGACAGGTCTTATCGCACGAGCCCAAATTTAGTTTAGGGCGAGTGAGATAAGTGCATTAAGAGGCAAGAATTCTTTCTATTTTCCAATTTTACTCTTTTACAATCTTCTTATTTAAATAGTAATTCGGAGAAGGTTGATAATACATTGTGACAAGAGCAAGATCATAATTTAAAATGAAATTTTGTTATTGTATTTGCGATTACCTAATGTTCAATTGACTATGTTTGCATTCAACATTTTTCACCTTCGAACTTGACGTGAAATTTTAATTTACTACTCTTAATAAACTAAATTGCTCTAGAATGGTGCGAACGCACTAAGAGCATTATTATAGTTTCAGTACATCGATATCTAAAATAAAAAGGCTTTTTACTTTAGATATTTTAAGAGAAGAAGAAGAAAGATTTGTATTAATCATTAACTTCAAATTAATTATGAAAGTATTTACAATAGTTGTCCCTATACATAGACTTACAATATAATATCTTATTACGTTCTAGCAGCTTATTATTGAATATTTTTAGCAAACACGTAGATTTTGGATTTTGTCACAATATTCCGATATGTTCATCTTTTCTACACCTCTGCTACACATGTGTTAAGCAGCAATCTTAGCAATTAAAATCTATTCATTAAATTAATGAGTGTGTAGAGCAACAGCGCCGGCTCGTGAGTTGTTAGGCGTACGGACTGCACAGCTATAAATAAGAAATTCCAACGTACAATCCAGCAATTTATTTTGCATTGTCTTTGATGTGCTCTTAAAGAAATTAACCCTCTAAAAATTCCAGGATTGTTTAATAACTCAGATTCGTTATGCCCGTGAAGCGCCAGTTCAAATTCTCTACAAAATTTTGTACAATGAATAATTTTCGGCAAAAATAAAAATAAAAACACCCTTTGCACCTTGATGAAGAACTCCAGATACGTATTTTAGCAACTAAGTTGCCATCCTCAGCAGAATCTACAAAGGAAAATACTGTTAGACCTAGCACTCTGGGAGATATGCACCACTTGAGTAACACTATTATTCACTGTTATAACACCGTTATTCATTGTTGTTTAAGTGGTGAATTGTGTGGTGCCTATCTCCCAGAATGTTACATCTATTTTCCTTTGTAGATTTTGCTGGGGGTGGCAACTTAGTTGCCGAAATCCGTATCTGGAGTTCTCACTCGTCAAGGTGGTAAGGCTATTTTTATTTTTACTGTTTTAAACCACCCTATCCTATTATTTTATAATTTTTGGCAAAATATATCTATCTTTCTCTACCTATTCATCTTTCTGAATTGAACAAGCATGCAAAACAAAATAATCTATTTGTTTTTCCACAATCACATTTCTAGAAAACATCCTCATAAATTTCGTCATTAAATTGTCTTTTATAAGAACTGTCTTTAATAATAATCAACCCGGATGACACAGGTGTATGGGTTTTGTCAAAAAAAGGATAAAATATTAACTGAAATATTCGTTTAAACTATAAATAACTTTATCAGTCAGATAAGATTTCAACATATCTTTGTTCACATTTAGTTAAATCCGATGACAGAGCTTTTCTTTAAGTCCATACAATTTGGAGACAATTTACTAACTTCCAGTCTAGCAAAAAGAACCCTAAACTCATTTCCAGTCCTCACACCATAGCGATGAATTTCACTACTCTTCACAAACTTTGCCCTGTTCAAAAAATATGTACACGTAGTTCGAAAATGTAAGTCCGTTAATGGCAATATTTGAAATTCGCGAAAGAGCTCCCTGCAACATTTACGATGATTCTCACAATTCGCTTCTGCACCACAAAAACAGCATGTGCCGCAGACGATCCTCCCCAAAATACAACGTCATATCGCAGTCTACTCTCAACCAAGACATAATATGTAGCTATCAACTGCTTTCTTGTTAGTACATACCTTAAATTACGAAATAGGTACATTAAGGAATTGAGTTTTGAAACTAAATATTCACTAGGGTGTTTCCATGTAAGACTCTGATCCAAATGTATGACTTTTAAAAGTTCTTCAACCCAATGTATATTGAATTTCCGTAATACAACACAGTGTCATTGACTAAATCGATACACGCTCATCGCGCGTCCAGGTAGAAATGAACGGTGCTACGATGTCGGCAGCCCCGCTCGCCGTATACTAAGTGGGCGCTCGGATGTCACGTCGGTCGGTTATTCAAACAAGGCTAAGCAGTTTTTGCGCCGGGGACATTGTATTAATTTTATTATTGTATTTACTTTTGCGCGGAAGCAATTTAATATATAAATTTAATATATAATGTAATCCTGCTTTGATTAATATATAATCGAAATTTTATTTTGTATATGTATATAAGAAGTAATTTCGAAATTTGATTTTTACTACTTTTGTAAAATTTAGTCACTGCGGTAGCCCTTATACACCAGCCGTCACTTATACCAAAATGGGGGTGTAAATTAGCAATAACTTGTTTGAATTGTAAGGGCCGTATCCCGTTATTTATGTACTTCAATACAGGAGCTTATACATACTTTACGTATTCATTATGTTATTTTCCTAAACTGTAAATTTCTGAAAAGCTTAGCCTAAAAAACAAATATTCAAACGGAACACATTTGCTTTAAAACCTGCCTGTCTTCGTTAACGGAAGTTATGTATGTTAATGATTAAAATAAGGTGCTTACATGAAAATACCATAATCGTAAGCCATATGTTTAGACACGAATAGAGTGCAATAACTTTTCATAACACAGTTGATACGTATGCATACTGCTGGCATACATATTTATGTATTATGTACATTCGTATTTTATCTACTTTTTTGGAGCGCATATATGTAACGTACAAATGCAAAGTTATATCTGTATATTTTTAAATTATGTGCCGACGTACTGTTTCTTGTTTGTTTAATTTAACATTTTTTAGAGAATTAATATTGACAAATATGAGAAAATCCAGTACTACCATTCTAACAAAATAAACCAGTAAAAATCTGTCAGGTATATAAAATTTCCGAGAATTAAAGCAAAATATCATTTTCACAAACATGTCCTACGTACATAGATTTTATTCAGTACATAAATTACAGTCCATACTGTTCGTATTCCAACAATTTGTAAGCAACAGCAAATGCAAGCATATAGTAATTATTTCCGAGCCAGACAAATTTCTGATGATGACTCATAATAATGAAATATGATGGCTTATACAGGAAATATTGCTGATTAACAATTTTGATTATGAGAATATAACAATATATACTTTATACGGTTAGATTGATAACAGTCAATAGTTTCCTATCGATAAACAAAAATAACAATAAAATACTTTTTTAAGCATCTTTTAATTTATTAGGATGGAAATGGATGAAGTAGAAATCAAAAATTCTTGATAAAAGGTACCTAAAACAATTACGCACACTATCCCTTCATAGGTCTTCCTACAGGTCCTTTGCTGAAGGAAGACTCTACAGTCTTACTTACTTACTTGAATCCAAAATAATAGGAAATACCTCTAGAATGGTATAACTTTCTGTATTGTCAATTATTCAAAAAAAAAAATCTATAGATACTAAGTGCGTATGTTCAATGCAACTGAAATATTTAACTGTGGAAGTAATAGAATTAAGTGATATTTTTAGAGACTCTGTGACCAGCCCAGAACCTATTGTTATAACAGTATACCCGAGGTCGTTACTATTCTGAAAAATGATTAATGATAATTTCTTCCTTACTTTGTTAAACTATCCTATAGTGTAGTTCTTGAGCTTGGGCTAAGATACACCCTTCAATTATTTTACATAAACCAACACCGGCTGACCTCATGCATCCTGACACTATTACAGTTTCCATCGCCAAACTTAATGATTTTTACCATTGTATTTCTTTAAATTTTGATTTTGTAATAAGGTATTTGTATTTATTCGTTAGTACATATAAATTTAAATTTGAACTTGCAGCCAGAAATAACCACCAATATCACAAACCGCGAGATCAATGTGGTTTAGAAGGGAAGCAGTCCGAAATTAGTTATTTTAAGTTAGTTAATTTGTCGGATTAGATATTTTCTTTTGTTGTACGTGTGTATATTGGTGAATTAATAAGGCTTTCTAAGTAAATTAGGAATAAACAGGTTATCGTCGGGATCATCTACAGTTCATATCAGATTTGGTTTCATCGTTTATGTAAAAGCTATATACAGGCTGTTACAAAATATGTTATAAGCGTTGAGGGGGGATAGTATGGCTCGAAATATTCAAAAAGTCTTAATGAACATGGGTCCGCAAATGGACGGTTTCGGAAATATGAAACATTTTGGGTTTATACTACTGTATACACGGTGACACATTAGTGTGGCAAAGCTCGATTATCATATAAGATATCAAAAAGAGTTACGTCCAAAAATTATAGACAGTCTTACTTTTAACATTTTAAAATTATTTTCAGCTAAGCGATTATGTAATTGGACCACATTTTTTAGAAGGACGAGTGAATGGTCAAGTTTATTTGGATTTTTTAGAAAATCATTTACTGTTGTCAGTACATATCATCAAAACACCCATTTCCCTGAAAGATGGATAAGGACAGAGAAACTAATTGAGTGACTAGCTCAATCACCGGAGTTCACTAAAATTGACTTCTTCATGTGGTCATATGTAAGAGAAAGCTTTGTATAGCAAACACCGCCAACTACACCCAGTGATACGAAAAGCAGAATACGAGAAGCATTCTCGAGTATTAATTTAGAAATTTTAAGAAATGTAAGCCGATTGCTTGAAGAACGGCTGCAATGTTGTTTTGATAGTTCGGGTGGATATTTTGCACATTTTTTATAGAACTGCATTGTGAACGGTTGGGTTAATTAATTAAATGTTTAATCATTAGTGTAAGTTACAAATGTTTGTATTTAGTAGTTGTATTAAATATTAAACTCTCATTTTTCCATGACTAACTTGTTATATTAAAACAATTTTAAAAAATCTCACGTTTTAAAAACACTTTAAAATATCTTAGATGTTAATGACTGTAAGGACAGACAGTGCTTAATAAAAATGAAAGTACTTACCTAAATTATTCTTGCTTTTTACGACATAAAATTCAGGCACTTCCATTTAAAATAATCGAAAAATTGAATTTGAGTTTTGACTCGTCCTCTATTCAGTTTTGACAATGTTGAAAAAACTTTCTATAAAAATGGGCCAATATCAAAAATTTATGTTTGTAAAAGAAAAATTTCAGACTGTGTTGTTTGCAGTATACAAGACTTTGAACATACAGTGATTTGCACATAAAATTGACCTTAACTTCTGAAACACGCTATATAATTTAATGAAATTGTATATTGGAGGTGTGAGGCGTGAGCTTAACCTAAATCCGAAGTAATATACAGGATGTTCCATTTAAGAAAACGTATGTTTGGTTCACCCTGGTGATATGAAACAGTCTGTATATATAAAAATAATTATAAAAATGTTAGGTTTAATTTTCATAAATAACTCTTTTTGATATCTTATATGGTAACAGATATATCGTGTTTTGACACACTAATCCGTCATCCTGTATATGAACTTTATAATAATAATTCAGTGTTAGAGTAAACCGTACTACCGAGAATTTGTAAAATTATGCACTAACCATTGAGTGTCTGCAGACTATATGTATGACAGAACATCGACTACCACAAAAAATGCAAGTTTTTGCGAATGATAAGAGGGATACTATCCCCTCAAAGTTTGTGACAAATGTGTTGATCTGTATGACGCAATAAATTAGAAATATATATATAACTTTTTCTTTAAATATCTTCATTTATTGTTTGTTTTTGATATTTGAAACAGGTATCATAACAGCCAACCTTTTGTTATTACCTATTAATTACAAAATATTTTTGGTTGCTTCTTCCACTAGTGCACGAAAATTATTTATAAATACGTTGATGTCCAGTGCATTAGGCGCAAATCACTGGCCATTTTTGGTTTAACAAACCCTTCAATCTTCAATATATGTACTCTAACATTTAATAGGTTTAACGTTTAAGCGCCCGTCGTGAGCTATGCATAAGAATATTTTATTTTATGCATTTCATCTATATGTAAATTTAAATAGAACAACTATCTGGGTATATGTATTTAGTCGAGACATCAGATATGTCCCGGAACATTAAACAAAGAATGCCTATTTACGATTGCGTAATGAGAGAAACGGAATTACTCATTATCTAGTGCGATGGACCGGCGTCTATTTTTATCGGGCTTTCAAGTCATCGCCGCTACACCACTCGGAGAAGAGAGAGGTCAATGATGCCGAGGGCACAAACGCGAAGAACAAAAAACTGGAACAGAATTGAAACGATAACGAAGCGGTAATCAACAAAGGACAACAATACCCCTCCTTAATTGAATAGCAGGGACGATAATACTGCGTGCGTGTAACGTGTGTCTATACGTGTCCGTAACCCACTTAAATAATGGCACTGATCTTAGCGGATCGAAAGTGAATGAAATTATTTTCTACCCACACAGTTCTTTATTGTATGTCCGTATTGCAATTTATCAACCATTTTACTGTATACCTACACCATAAAAAGATTTATTTTGAATGACGTATTTCTTTTTGTATAACGGGACAGGAATTTATATCAAAGTAAATTAAGAAATAATCAGGCCAATATGAAATGTTATCTGCTTTAATAGAAATAACGGTATCCCTTCGTTGTGTCCAGTAGTAGCAACACAGATATATATCACAAAAACTATGTAATTCAAATATGTTCGGAAGATGCATGCGGTTTCCTAGTTAACAAGTCTCTATAGATCGTCTCAACCTCCGAATGACGTACAGGGCTTATGAGAATTCGATACATGGTTGCCAAATCGTAGAATCAGATGGACGTTATTACATCCGGTTCGATTATTTGGGTTTCTGACAGTTAAAATGCATATTTTGAGGAAAACAGTAAAATAGAAAAAAAACATATTTTTTTTAATTTAAGAATCAGTGAAACCCCCTCACCCCCCCCATAATTATATTT
>JARFOC010047182.1:0-21535 GCA_031763485.1 Osmoderma eremita | reverse complement strand
TGCCTTTTGTTATTCCTATGATTTGGAGGGAACCATCAGATCATATTACCGATTGCTATTTTTGTCTTACAAATATAAGTGGTGGGACTTCTAAATCCAAACATACTGTAAAATATCCTAATATTTCATCTGCACTGAGACCAATACTTCACAGTCCGGAATTGCCTGTGCCTAAATCTCCTCAAAATATGACACTGAGCGACGATGAAAGTGCTGATGAAACCAAGGCAAATGGAGTCCTGCTATGTTGGCAGACTATTGCTGGACGCTGAAGACAGATGTTTGTGATGCAAAGTATAGCCGAAAGTCATATATCAGCACATTTCCAAGTAGATATATCACTTTGTACGTCATTTCTTCATGATTTATACACATATTATAATATATACTTTCACAAGATTTGATTGCTGTCACTCTGAAATCCTGCCTGAAAGAAAAATTCTGAAAACAGATATGAAATAAGTGTAAAAAGTACTACCAAGTTCAACCACTTTAACTCGTGGGACAAAATAAATCTGAAATTTTGTTGACCAGTGTAATCAGGAAACAACCGACTTCAGAGTAACACAACGGGCCTCAAAGCTGCATTGTTAAGGGACATGAAGGACCTTTCTCTGCATTAGAGATTCAATCAAATCAAATCAAAACCACTGTTCAACTGTGATGGATCAACAAGAGGAGAGTTAGTTAAGCTGAAAATCTTTATTTTCCCAAATTTATCATAAAACAAAATTGTAGAGATTCAAAAATTACTATACCATTCATATAAAAATATCTCCTCTGTATTATTGTATATTATATGTCGCGGATACATTTCGAAGGGCCTATTAAGTCTAAAGTAAATCACAACAAAATACTGTCATTAACTCGAAACAGTCGGCTGTAATATTTAAGTTAAACGAAGCAGCAGCACTAGACTATAAAACGGGTATTTAATGGGAGGTATAAAATAAAAGAAAAAAATTAACGATCCGGAAAGATATGGTCGCTTCATGTATTCCTATGGATCTACATATGTATCATTGTGTGGTCGTAAAAAGGAGCAGTGTTGCATCTTGCGCCATAGTCAGTTGACCGCACAGATTACCACGCATCACAATAATAAATGAAGCAACACTCTTCGGTTTACTGGTTTACATCATACTTAATACTGTTTGTTTGTTGTTTGTTATATTTTTATGTATTACCGAGATATGTAAGTGCGTAGTTGCAATAGTGTTAATAAATAACCAGAGAAATAAGACACCAATTGCTACTAATGTTACTAGTATATAGTAATAATTATGCAATAACGATAATAAGGCTTAACATTCGTATTTGTTGTTTGTTAGTTTGAAAGTAAATCTTATTTCGAGTCAGGGTGGACATGATTGAAATCATGATTAAAATCAAAGTGATTTTTATTTTATTTTTCTTGTATAGCCTTTTATACATTCTTTCTACTATGCATTCACACAATTGTTTAACGAAGAAAAAATAATAAGAAAGGATTACATTTATCACTTATAGGGGGTGTAAATTTTAAACTTACATGGGCAAAAAAAAAATTTAAAATTGCTTAAAATATTTATTTCGCAGATGTATGTAATTTTTACCTTAATGGTAATGTTAATAAACAAAACTATCGATATTGGAGTGATGCCAACCCGCATCTCTTTAGAGAAGGCCACACTCAATATCCCCATAAAGTGAATGTTTGGGCGAGGATATTAGAGATGCTGTAATTGGCCCCTTGTTTATACAAAAAAAAATGAAATGGCGAAATTTATCTCGATATGCTGGAGAACTCCATTGAACTCTTAATTGTGCTTGAACTAGAAAACCAAACGGACGAGCAAGGTAATCTAGCTCTAGACTATAATTTGTTGCACTTTCAACGAGATAGAGCGCCTTATTACTAGATATCTTCCTATGGGGTCACCTGTTTATAAAACCCAAGCAGCATCACACCAAGCAGGAACTGCAGCAAAGAATTACTCAAGCATGTCGCGATATTATTAGAAAAACTTCTAGTGAGGGAAAAGTTCTTTGGACATCCGCAGAAGAAACATTTACACACAATAAACACACTGTTCGGATTACCCCTCCCGCACAAAGTATTAATTAATTCGGGACGACACGTGTTTCGGGAATACGTGGATTCCCATTATCAAGTCGAATAACCGAACAGTGAAACCGGTTATTCGGTTATTCGACTGGATAATGGGAATCCACGTATTCCCGAAACACGTGACGTCCCGAATTAATTAATACTTTGTGCGGGAGGTAGTAATCCGAACAGTGTGTTTATTGTACTGCCCCACAATCCTTGCAATCTTTACTGATTTGCACACAAAAATGGAACAATTATATCCAATACTTGATTACTTCCTGGAACATGAGATCTTCACCATGGTGCAATTTTGTAATATTTCTTACGAAAACATTGTTTCGCGGAATGGATATGATTTACTTTACAACATAACGACTAATGGTAATAATCTTGTACCATAATACTATTTGGAAATTATTTCTAAAGCTGAATTTCTTTTCTTTACTTGACAACGATTATTCATTTTTACTTGTAATAGGATCTAGCAAATAAACTGAGAAGTGAAAAGGCGTTGTAGCTTGTTCATATCTTTTCGTAAATTTCTTCTAAATTCTGTCAAGTACCACAGTGATTGGTTTTAATAATTTTAAAAAGTCGTCGGACACTCTTTTAATTTGAATATTCGAAATGTTTTTAAAAAATCAATGTGCCAATGTCCATATACTAACATGTTTGCCAACGACAGTTTTCTTAACAAAATATTGCCAAACACTATCTTCTTTTCTGCTTCTATTTGTCACATTAATACGCCCCGCGTACACCTTCACTCATCCAGATCGAAAGATTAACTACAAACACGACGCAGCGTTTGACTTTTATACGGTCCAGCGCGATTTTCAAGTGCCTTCATGTTCAACACGTTCGGGGAAGAATTTTTAACTCGTAGAAACAAATATCTCGTCCGTTTTTTTTTACCTATTTCAGATTGTTTCGCAGTAGGTACTTTGTTAGTACTCCTTGATGAAAAATAAAATAAGACACTTATATATGTGTCAATGTTTAGAATAAATAAAAAAGGATGGTGATTTTTTAAATAAAAATCGATTTTTGGTTAAAAAAAAATGTTTTTTTATGGAACTTGTCTGGAGTCGTTAATTAAACCAAAATTCAGAAATAAATTTTCGTCTTTTACCTTCGGAATATGTTGTGTAAAGTTATATTGAAAACCACAAAGTAATATGGACAAAAACCAAGAAAAAATTTTAAAAAGAGAAAAAAAGACGTAGTCTGGGCCAAAGAAATCCGTTTATATATATATAAATAAATTTTGTTCTTTTTGTCAGGTTGAGTGACAAGTATTTGACAATAATTGATAAATTTATTGTATTATGACTTATTAATGAAGTTGTAATCTTTTAGAATAGCAAAAACCTAAAAAAAAAATATTTCGAAATGTTACTATCACAATAAATACGTACAGATAATTTTAATGCATAAATGAAATTGGCAAATGCCTTAACTACTCCTTGTAGGTGTGTGTATGTATTATGTTTCACGCTGTTCTTTCTTCTCATACCACCGCCACTCGTTCTAACTCCTTCAAATCTTCTTCACTACACTTTTCCAATCACCCCTTTCCTTTGCATTTGTTGTTTTACTAGTCTTTTTATACGGTCGACAAACTTTGCTTTTGACTTTTTACAATTTATTTTTCAATCAGATATTTGTGTCATTGCACCACGATGTAAATGCTACGTCAGTGGTTTTCCTATTTGATTCTTTGTATTCTATGATGGCAACTTGAGCTCGGTTAACTGCACTGGCGTTTCATTCTTCGTCCGGTAAATCCGTGGTGTAATGTATGACATATTTCCAAGCCTCTTTTGTTGTGTTGTATATTACATTACACATGATTTTATGTTATGTTAAAATATATTTAAAAAAGCAAAAAAATGTCCCTGGCTGGACTAATTACTATTATTCCCTACAAAACAGAGTTCGCCTTTATCGGCTGAGCCACGAAGATTAATGGAAATTCAAATATTAATTCGAATAACAATCCTATAGGTGGCAGTATATGCGCATTCAATTAACTATGATGATAAATTGTTTAACGTTAGCTTTAGCGTTCCCAGCATGCAAATCTAATACGTTAACAATGAATTTTGGAATCACCGAAAGATACTGTAAAAGAACATAGCAATACACACGTGCAAATATATTTTTTTATACTATTTTACTCAGATAATCTTGAGCGATTTTATTGGTCAGCTTATGATCAGAGTTATCGAATATATTTTACGAGGGAACATCTATCTTGAGTGCTCGGCGCTATTATGCGCCATCATCCTTAAATTTTTTCTCGTCAAGTCCACTTGAGACGCATTACAGCCAAGTACATAGATCCAAGTTGTGTGCACAGCGAACTTTTCGAGATGGTTGTTTTTCACGTATCGAATATCATCTGCCCGATTTGAATTTAATGAATTAGTTAGTAGAAAACTGTTTTTATTTTTAAATATGTGTGGAAAATGTGAAAATCCAGCCAAAATAGCAAATTTAAAATTCTTTTGTTCAATTTCTAATATTATGAAATATGCAAAGCGGACTAAAAGGAACAAAGGACCAGTTACATTTCCCAACTTCCCAATGCAGTAAATTTTGTTATTTTAACTTGGTCATAATGAATTTAAAAAATTTCGTGGCCCTTTTGTTCTACCATTAAAACGACCAGTAAAGATAGCAAGGACTGTGGGGCAGCACGATAAACAATGTGTTTAAAATATTCCTTAGTTACCTTAATAACAACAGGTTATGGGCCCATATACGACAAATCATAGACACATAGACAATCATAGAATTTGCCCAAATCCATATCAACATCGGTCATCTCATTCAAAAAGTTTTCTGAAAAAAATTAACAATCCTTTCTTGTTTGGTTAAAATTTTTATTTCGTGGTAATTTTATATCGTTTTTCACAGTGTGAAGGTAACATAAGCATGAAACAACACTGCCTGGTTCGTTACATGTTACAACCGTGGCCGTACATACATTGTATCGCGCAGACCAGACCACCGCGTAAACCGGAAGTTCGAATGTAAATATTTTATGAAGTCCAATTAAAAATGGACCCCCTTCACATCTCGCACTCCTGTTTCTCTGCGCAATTCCCGACGTCCTTTATATCCCATGTGATCATCAACTGACGGCATATATGTATGTACATAGTGTCAGTTAGTCAGTTATTCGATTTAGTTGGCTCGAATTCCAATTAAAAAAAAGGAAAAATACAAAGCAAGCAGATCGTCCCGCGACCGGCAACAGCATTAACACAGAAGCGTCCCTTGTTTCAATTTAACTCCCTCCAAGTCTCTCTCTTTTTGTGTTGGTCTCTCTCTTTACACTTGTTTCGCTTATAATCATTTCCACTCACTCATTCATTCTCCCAGAGAGGTTTTTATTTCCTGCTTGTCGGTTCCTAATTAGGATTTAAACGGAGCGCGATGGAGATTTTAATTAAAAATGAATACCGCGGTAATTAAATCGGAACTTTGGTGGTTTGGAGATGTGGCAAATTCTATAATTTTTTTGTGCAGGATTCGTTAGATATTTGCTTGAAAATTTCGTCCGGAGATGTTTTGGAAGTGGTAGATTTTTGTTATTCACAAGAGTAAAAAATTACGAATTATTAAAAAAAAATCGATTTTCCCAGAAAATTGCTCTTCATGATTTGCCCCGTCCGATAAACGAAATCCAAAAATATCTGTTCAGAAATAAACAATATTTTATTGTGTTGGCAAGTAAGATCAATCTCGATAATTTATGTCGTGTGTCAAAGTGACGCACTGTAATTTCTACAGGCAAGTAAGACTCATAAAATTTAAGTATTTCTCATTCTCATATATAAGCAAGAAAATGTTGTTTTCATAGGAATATTTTAATTTCTTGAAAATTCAATGCTATTTATTTTCATATCAAGATAAGAAGGCAAGTTCTTGGAAGAAGTAACTTTGATATTCTGTGGAAGTACTTCGTTTTCTTCTATTTACCAGCACGATTTATTCAAGGAATTTGTCTTATTAGTTCAAGAATTTTGATATTTTGTAAAAAGGCGTCTCCTTCTTGAACCAATAATTTCGCATATTTCATATTAATTATTATTTTATTTATTTATTATTATATAATTATACTTATTTGAGGGAAGAATTACATACATGTATTTGGATGCAGATACGCCCGAGAGTAAAATTCGTAAAGTCGCACTTACTAGTGTATAGCGCTGATAGTGCTTTTAGTAGATTTTATTTATATTCTCTCAAACAATATTCTTAGTACTGGACATTACAAAATACAATTCTTCAAGAGTTTTGCTCACAAGTGTATCTGCACCTTAACATAAAGATTACAGGAGCAATTAATTAATATTCCATTCAATAAAAATACCAACTATATTTTATATTTACTATTTATTTAACAGAAGTCCTAACACTATGAAATCAATATATAATAACCTAAGCTAAATAAACTAAACTCAACGATTTTTTAAATTATAGTGTTACACTCACCGTGTAACAGAAAACAATTCTTTTCTTCTAAAATATTATTTTATGATGTATCGTCACTATTTATGTAGGATAAGTTTGAGATTTTAGTCAACATCTGCGGCGCATCTAAAATTTTTCCTTGAACTAAATAATAAACCGACTTGCATTTATTATCGAAAATTCCCACAGTACGAAGGTAGGCAAACAAAAATCCTCTTTGTTCGGGCATACAGAACATATGCATTTTAATTATTGGAATTTTAAATTATATTTAATCTCTCTCTCTCTTATTAAATATAGTGTTGTCAGATATAATTTTAATCCGTATTACATTGCAATTTCTCTGAACGAATTAATACGTAATTAACCCGTGATTCAACACAGTAAAGCTGTGTTTTCACATAATATTTTTAAATGAATATCTGTCGGCCTCTGATTGGTTGAACCCTTCGCCAGTCCAGGTATTTTGTAAGTCTTCTTCGGGAGAAAATTCCCAAAGCAAGGACAGTTCCCTTTCGACAGTTCCCTTCGGGAGTTCGTTTCAGCTCATTCGTGAGACAAGTCTTTGTCTGGTCGGAGCGCGACAGCGGTTTTTTTTTCTCCACCGATCAGGGCATTAACTGAGTTCCTCTCCGTCCGCACCAGGACAGCCAATGTTCGTCTCTATCCGCCCGCGACAAGACAACAACTCGTCGTCATCTGTCCAGATAAGACCCCGGAACTCACCTCTCACGAGAAGGCGGTGTTGTATTTTTTAAAGTGCCATGTGCTACGTGTTAGGTGTTACCTTCACCGCTTCGAAGCCCGTTCTTCAAGTTAGGAACCCCTAGGTCGCCCACGTACTCACACATGGTCAAAGAGCTAAGTAGTTCAAACCGTATCGTTCTAAATTCTTTTATTCTAACTTTTTCACAACATCAACATCAGAGGTGATCCAACTCGTACTGTCGCAACCGCGATTAACTTAGCGCGAATACCTTCTTCATTCATATCGTTTATTATCTACTTCAATTTTTAAATTCATAACGTTTTTTTTTTGAACAAATATACTTTTTTAGGGACATTTCTGTTGTTTTACTGTATTTACTTATCAGATTTCTCAATCTTTGTTTACCAATTACATTATAAATGATTACTTGATGTTCGGCATGTTTTATCGCGTTTGTATTTTATTATTTCACACACAAGTAATAATAATTCAAACCGAAATTATTTAAAGCATCTTTTTCCCAACAATCATCTCATTTTTCATTTTTGATTAATCATATCATATCATTTGTAATAATAATTTATATTTGGGTAATGTTATAACAATTTTACTGAAAAGTACATGGTTACTTGTGGGAGAAATACTGCAAATGTTGTCCAAAGATACTAACAATGGCTTATTTTCTAACTTAACCTAACTTAATGTATGTATATATTGTTTTACGGCATCTTAAATATTTTTCTTAAATTGGACCCATATAAAATGACCTCTCTGTGGCACCCTTACTTAAAATCCCTCACATATATTTTACTGAAAATCGAACATATGCATCAATGTTTTGCAATAACACATAAATAGTTACATTATTTTGATTTTCCAAATATCTATTTATTACCGCCAAACCCGGCTATGCTTTCAAACAAGAAATTCATTTCTTGACTAAAGAAACATTGTAAGGAAAAGGTTTACTAGCGCCAAGAGTAACTGTGGTATTACGCCAAGGAAGTATTCTAGACACAAGAAAAACAAAACTTCTCTTAAAGAAATTGGCCCAAGAACACCAAATTTCTTGCGATTAGAAAATCCTTTTCTCTGTTGCTGCGACCGATTTTTTTAAAAAGTCAATTACCACAACGGAGATTCGAACCGACGACTTCCGCTACAGAAGTCTGGCGCCCTTACCACTGCGTTATCCTGGCGTCCCAGCACGAGACACATTTATACTGCCAAGATGACAGTATAGGTGTCCATCCGTAGATTATAGAAGTCGAAATTGAATCAACTTCTGATTCATCCGACAGCCGTCATCATGTCGAGGCCGAATATACCAGTTCAGATTTCGGAGTTGTTTCAACTTCCGATGCTCTCGAAAATTCAATAAGGTATTTAACTCATAATCGAGCTACACCTGGAAATATGAGTGCTGCGGAAGTGCCTAGTAGCAACTTAAATAAAGACCAAATTATCAAAGCCGAAAGAGTTAAAACTCCATATTTTTATTTCTTTATCGTACTGACAATACACTCATACATTATCACTAAATACATTATTGTATTGTTACAGGTGTTTTGTAATTACATGGTTAAGGACAGAACCAATATTTGAAAAAATAACTTGAGAAGTTATTGAGAGCAATAAAGAAGTTGTTTCCCAGAATGCAAAAATTAAACAAATTATTGGTGACAATCTTAATTAATATTGTGGACAAAAATGTAACATTATCAATCAAGGATTCTAAAGATTAATTGATCTATAATTGAAATCATATAAAATGTGTGAATACAGTTCGATTTATTCCCTAAACAATTGTTGTGCGATGAAACGTCTGATAGATTTATTAATGTTATTAATTAACTGATTTTTTTTCACAATCACCGTGTAATTTTGCTTGAAGTTTGTTTTGTTGCAATTACTAAAGAAACTTTACATATTTCATCAAAATATATATCCCACACCCTTTATCGTTTGAAATCTATTTCAACCAGTTCTGCTCCGGTTATAACAACACACCATTTTCTACGGAGCTGAAAGTACACGAGTAATATTCTATTATATTAGATGTCTTCCATAATGTGACTCTAAACGCTTTCAATAAGTATTATTTATGCAACGCACATTTACCTCTTCATATTCAATTACATAGTTATTTGAATACAATTGGTTTTCAATCAGATATTTTGCTCTTTTACGTATGCATGTATGTGTGTTTATAAAATAATTCATTTAACTTGAATGAACAAGAAGTTGAGGTAATGCTCGATTAATTGCCTGCATTAGTTAATATATTACCTTCAGGGTAATCGCGGTTGGACTCAAACCTTCCGCGCGTATTTGTCATTTGCTAACCTGCAATCGAACAATCCACATTTGATATTTTAAATATATCTTGTAATATTTCTAGCATTTTCCAACATACCATAGATACTTGACAGCTGTCGCCATCTGATATCATTAACAAATGATAACTCATGCTCATATCTGCTGGAAAGTACATATGTGAATATTGTGTTGTCTTCGAAGATAGGCAAATATGCAAATTTTCAAATCGATAGGACATTCAGAAGCATGTTAAAATTGTACTACAAGAATGGGATACACATACATACAATATGAGGCTTTTGATAAAAGGTTTGTTGTTTTGTCTTATCACGTACCATCATATGAAATCTTCAATAGCAGTATCCCAAGTGTATATTAAATTGTTGAGTCAACTTTCTGTCCATACCTCGACTAAACGTGCCAATATTCACTAAAACATATTCCCGTACAAGTCAGAAATATGCTCCGATAGGAAAAGGAAAGTTTACACTTTCATAGCAGGCTAGGAAGTCAACGTGCCAAACGTATCATAAGTGGTGAGCATTATCGGAATTCGCTGGCACCGATCTTGGCACCGGAATTCAACACCTTCTCCTCACCTCAACTATAACACGGAAGATTTGTAGCGGTAAGTATGTACATATGTACATACATCAGGGGCAGAGACGACGTGCAGTCTACGCGCGTTCGATCGTCTCAACCGCGACATCAAAGATTCCAATCGACAACAAGCGGTGCCAAGCGGCCAGTTGGCGGTTGAGCGAAGGTTACGATACGAGTGCTGAACGCGCTTGGAGACACGCACAGGATAATTAGACATTCGGCCAACGAACAGGTGACGGCAAACCTCCTTTGTGACGTAACTAGCCGATGCAACATGTATATGGGTTGGATGTGTTGTTGACAATAAGAAAATAAAAAAAGAATACCGCAATACGATCACAGTACATACTTCAATCTATAAATCTATTTTACAATGAATTGTTTAATGGAAAAAAATGCCTTGTCTTGAGAAAGGTATTTGATTTAGAATTTATGATCACCTAACCTATGACAACCAAACAAAAAATGTAACAAAACATACTAACCGGTTTATTTGTATGTTTAACGAGTAGATTGCAAAATTCGAAATTCAAGGGCAAATATCAATTATATATCATAATATACGGTCATATCATACGGTCAGTAATAACATAGGTGTGCCATGGGGATCAGCGCTTGGTTCTCTATTGTTCGTATCGTTTATATCAATGATTGTTTGAACGAACACAGTGGCAGAATAATTACTAACTCAAAACTTTCTGACACCACTGAGTGTACGTCCATACTTAACACGATGACTGCAGCTATAATAGTTTAGATATATTTCAATAGATGTCAACAACCAAAAGTACTATTGTCAAAATTTCAGCAGAAACTATATACAAGGTGCGGCAGAAAAAAACGTATGTTCTTCAAATAGAAATAACTCAGTATATTGACGCCCATCTTTCTGTATCCACTGCTGAAATGCTCTTCCCAACATTTCGACGTCAAAATGAGCGATTTCCAGACGAATGGAATTTTTCAGTTCCATGGATGGAAGTCCATGGTTCCAACAAGTGCCACAGCACACACGACCGAAGCAACAATGCAGGTAGTTCTCGACATGTTTGCCCAACATGTCATCTCCTATTTTGATGATCCATTGGTGGCCTCGCTTCACGTCTTAGGTTACCTCAAATTATTTATGTTTGTTGTTGACAAACTCCGCTGCATCCAGGAACTGAAATATTCCTTTCGCCTGGAAATGCAACATTGCACTCCATAAATCAAAGTTCCAAGGTTCTATCAATATGTCAGGGGTGTTTTCTATTAGGAAATTAGAATTCGTTGTAGGTGTATTGAATGTTAGGGACGAACGGATCCTTCGATGTAGTACTATCAAGTTTACTTATGAGCAGTGGCGGACAGTTCACCCTGTTACGAATCAGTCCGGGCAAATTTTGGTACTGGCTTGTTGACGACTCACTGAAAGATATATAAACGCATATGTTGCTAGGAGAGCATCACAGCCAGAAGTACTAAAGACGTATATATTTTATTCGATTAGGCCAAATCGTATACTACCAAAATTTCAGATTTTTGTGAATAGTTTTCCGTATATGGATCAGTGCAGTTCGTCATGGGACACGCTGTAATATTTTTTTGAGGGTTTCGCTTCGCTATAATGCTTTGGTATTCTTTATTATATCTTTCCTTTGTGAGTGGAAAGTTTAAGTGTTGATTTTAATGACTAGCTTCTCTTTTGAGGGTATTAAACTCCTAAAATATTCACGTAATATCTTACTACTCATGTGCCCTAAGAAGATCAGTTTCCAACTGGTCTCTTTTGTAATAATAAATTTAATACCCTAGAGGATAACATCTCTGAATAGAAACTTATTAACAAGATTATTTATACAAAAGTCGGCCATAAAGGGATAGGGGAAAGCTATTGTCTATAGCAATTCCAAGCCTTTGTTCGAAGTAGTACTTGTATTAGGAACCAACCCTGAAACACGGACACAAATCTATCAGTTTGACAAATGTGCTCGATTAATTTAATTTTAATTGTTCCTCATTACTTTTGTTTTAAAGAAATTCTGCTTTTTAGAGCTAAGAGTCTACACAGAGACCATTATTCTTTTGACATGGACTGTATAAAGCCACGTACACAAACCTGTTACCTCCTTCCCATACAGAGCAGTACAATCCACGAGGGACGCTACATGTTTGCGCAGGCGCATTGTTAATATATCTGACGTTCATCCTCCCTTGCCCCCACCAATACCGGGCGATCAATATGCTGAAAATACGTGCAACGCGCGCCGTTGCGAGTCAGAAAACCGTTCTAAACTTTCCGTTCTCGGCTGGTGCCGAGCAACTCACAGGCTGCCATCTGCGCCTAGCTGTCGCCTGTTCTAACTTTCAGCAACTGCATACATACATTCGACAAAATCACGAAAGGTGGGTTATCCGTCAATGCTTATTGTACATACGTACCACCAAACGATCTAAAATTACCAACTTATGCACCATACTCAAAGAATAGCTAAAGCATTGGACGCAGGTAGTATCAATGTGATTTATACCTATTGGAACCGCGCTTTTGACATCGTAGATTATTCAATGTTGTTGCCAGTGATACCATCAAGATTTAGGCTCATTTTTATCGATAGTCTACGTCTATTATAACAGAGATTAGTCTGAGTCGTTTCTGACGAGTTCAGGTGTACCGCAAGGCTCCAATCTGGGTCCATTATTATTTCATTTATATTTATTAATGATCCAATCACCTCCGTCGACTGTTATGTCATTGCATACGCCGATGATATGAAGATCCATCAAAGGATCGGCGAGGAAACTGACTGTGAAGTCTTGCGCAAGGGTTTATGAAATTTTTAACTGGTGTAATAAACAATAAGCAACGCTTGATCACCTTCGACAGCAAATTAAATTTTGCAAATCATATCACAAACACAACTCTTTGTTAGTCATCTATGAGATCTTTTGGCTTTATGATAAGGACCTGTCATAAAAGCCATTACTATTAAACTTGAATACGGATCACTAGCTTGTTATCCTATTTAACCTGCGCATATCAATATTGTCAATTCAACGAGTTTTTGATGGATTATAAGCCGAAGGCAATATCGACTATGGTTGGCTTTTTACAACAACATGCCTTTGAAGACCTTGCATCTAACTCGGTACAATGATGTCATTGATTGTAAATATCTGTGACGGAGGATTCATCTATAGTGATTTCGATTGTACGAGTACAACTCCTCCGGTTGCCAGTCAAGTTTAGGACAACAAGCGAAATTCGCTACTCGCTAGGCCACGGATAGTAACTATGGAGAAACGGGTCGGGTGAAACTGGGGTAGGGGTTGTAGCTAGCGGATCCGTGTAGATTCGACAAGTGACCGGAGCGGTGAAAATCGATTTCCGAGAAGGATGCTCGCGCGTCGTGACATTTCTGACGGGTGATGTTGATCAGATCTCAATGTAAGGGATAATGATTTTCCATTTTTGTCCTTTTCAATGAGGACATTAGGAATTATACAAAATATTTTTTAAACATCATTTTAAACAAGAAAACGATACAGCAACAATGTGAGAACTAAAATAAATTATGGTAACTAATTTTATTTTAATAATGAAAGAAAACAAAAGAAAAGGAAATGACAATACTAATTATTATTAGTTATTAATCACAATTCAACAGGAACTAAAAGGTATATTAAAGCAAAGCAAATATTAAAATTTCTGGCCGTGTGAATCAAGAAAGCTTTCTGAAGGAAATTAGAATGAAATTTCAGAACATGAAGCGTTTCAACAGAACGGGTAGCGTAGGCGGGGGTTCAAAACTGTACCTGTGATAATAGGAGACGAGAATCAGCTGACTATCAAAGACAACCCCAATATCCTTTATCGAAACCAGCCTGTCAATATTGGTGCCGCTAATGTATTTATATGTTAACACGGTAGATTTTCGAGTGTATGTCATTACCTTACAATTTTCAATATTAAGTAAAAGACCATTATTTGCGCAGCAGTCGATAAGCATATCCATCCAGGTCGTATTGTAACGCTCTGCAATCTTCAAAGTCATTTATGACAACGAGGATCCTAAGATCGTCAGCATAGAGTAAACATTCGGCACTAATTTGATCGCATACGTCATTCATGAATATAATGAACAACAATGGTCCAAGATAGAGCCCCCACTATGGGCTGTGTAAGTATCGGATAGTAAGTCATTGTATTCTACATACAACTGTCGATTAGTTAGGTAATCTCCCAATAACATAATTAAAATTGGACGTAGGCCAAATTTCTCCAATTTGGATAAAATAATATTGTGTTGCCCACGACCAAATGCCTTAGTAATGTCAGTGTATATAACATCAATTTACTTTTTGTTGTTCATATTTTCCGATACATATTGTGTGAAATTACACATGTTGGTCGCCGTGGAGCGTCCCTTTACGAAACCATGTTGACTGCGATGTATGAAGGAGTGTATATGCCAGGAACTCGAATCACACAGATTTGTTTCAAAGATTTTGGAAAAATTATTTAATAATACTATAGGCCGATAGTTGGTGACTAGATTCTTTGATTCAGACGTGAAGACCGATACGATCTGGTAACTTTCCATGTACGGAGGAACAATCTCTGAGTTAGTATACCATCATAAATAATCTTCAAGGGTATCAAAAGGCATGGCACATAATCTTTGACTCGGGACCCATCGTTACATTTCCTTTCAGCTTTGCAGTAACTTTCTGAATTTCAAAGTCTATGGTAGTTCTTACGTATATAATGTTCGTATTCAGTACTGCATCAACAGAGTTATCCGCACTCAAAGAAAGAGGAGTATATACACTACTAAAATGGTTAGCGAAGCCATTAACAATTTCAAGGAGTGTCAAAAGAAGGGTGTTATTATACAAAATATTACCAGGTATTCTTGTCCAACCTCATTTAGTATTAATAAATAACCAAAACCTTTTTTGGATCAGTTCTTATGTTCAGCTCCATTTCAGAAACATACTTTAAATAAATCGTACCAATACTAGTCTTAATAGTCGTGCGAAGCAGCTGAAAACGGTGTCTATAATATTGATTGTTAAATTTTCTATGTAGCTTGAAAAAATGACGCTTTCGGTTTATGTCCCGTTTAATATCTGACGTAAACCAAATGGGAAAAATCACATATCATTGCACCCACAGTATCGAAGAAGATGCATATCTTCTAGTACTAGGGGATCAAGGGGATGAAGTACATCCACCCCACAGGTACGATTCGCAAGGACTAAATCCAATAAGCCCCCATTTGTATTTCTAATTGTATTAAACTGTTTTAGATTAAGCACATTCATAAAGTTACGTATTGCAAGATATTTACGGTCATTAACCCGAGTCATAATAAAAATTTGTATAAATTGAAAACTCCGCATATTAATATGTGCTTATCAATCAAGTCCATGGATAACACATCAAGAAACTCTTCAAATGCCCGCCATATTGTTCTATATGGGAAATTCTAAGCTTTGGAGTAGAATAGTGATGTTGGTTCTGCCGCAAAATCCCATAAGATTTAACACAGGGGTCTAAATTTACTTTTCCGTCATATTGGTTTTCATGAAGAGTGGGGGAGAGATGGGAGAGATAGGGGAGCCCGAGCACATCTCAACCGTTCAACTGTAACGGGTAGCCGTTCAATTATAACCGATAATCGTTCTATTGCAACGGGCGGCTGTTCCAATACATCGGCCAGGCGTTCTATTATAACAGATAACCGTTTAATTGTAACGGGTAGCCGTTCTATTATAACAAATAACTGTTCAATTGCAACGGGTGGCTGCTCCAATAGAACGACAACCCGTTCCAATTAAACGGTTATCTGTTATAATAGAACGGCTAGGCGATATATTGGAACAGCCACCCGTTGCAATTGAACGGTTATCTGTTATAATTGAACGGCTACCCGTTGCAGTTGAACGGTTGAGATGTGTTCGGGCTCCCCTATCTCCCCCACTCTTCATGAAAACCAAGATGGCGGAAAAGCAAATTTAGACCCCTTTGTTAAATCTTATGGGATTTTGCGCCAGAACCGACATAGTTATTCTACTCTTTGGAAATACTTTTCGGAAAGTGAAAACCTTCGACGAAGGCGAGTGCAAGGTCGACGAACACCAATAACACTATCGATACCTGTCGCAAGTGGCAGGTAGAAATCGCACTTTGAACTCAAGGGGTACTCGAAGTGAATTTGCTGCTGCCACTTGTAGACTAGTATCAATGCAAACAATAAGAAATCGTTTGCATAGCTCTGGTTTATATGACCAAAAACTATTGGTTTATGTTCTTCTAACTGCAGATCATAAAAGAGCCCATAGAGTATGGGCTAATGAGCGTATGGAGTTCTCACTGGCCAGAGGCATCTGGATGAGACTCTGCAACCCATTGCTCTTCCAGATGCAACAGCTGCGGGAGAACAATTCATTTTTAATGCCCGTCCTCAGCGAGTAAACATCCTGAACAACGGGTTTCATGCAGTTGTCGTAGACAGAATGGGAAGTGAAGGACAACACTATCAATAAAAATAGCCCGAAAGTTTTGTATTAAGACGTGTCCTAGGAATAACTGAAGAAATTTCAACTCAGTCAGAAGATGCAATTGAAAATAAGTTAGAAAAACACAAAATATGTTCCACTTACCACACAAAAATCAAGAAAATTTACACT
This sequence comes from Osmoderma eremita, assembly GCA_031763485.1. Classification (NCBI taxonomy): domain Eukaryota; kingdom Metazoa; phylum Arthropoda; class Insecta; order Coleoptera; family Scarabaeidae; genus Osmoderma; species Osmoderma eremita. The sequence goes on along the minus strand of JARFOC010047182.1, from coordinate 4,652 downwards.
GATTTTAATTAATTTCATCATTTATCAAATGGTATTTTCGGTATAATGAAAAATAGGAATTCTACCCTGTCACTCCTTATTTTGACTTTCAACCTACTTATTCGATTTAATCGATTGCAAATAGATGCTTCTACATTTTCCTTCGGAACGGAACACTTAATGTAGTATGTAGGACGAATAATTCCATTGAGATCCCACAGCAACACCCGACAGAAGAATTTTCGCTTCGCGCATTGACGTCAGCGCTGGCCGGACTATTTTTAAATACGGGAAAATCGCGTCCTTCAAACGGAACAGACGATGTTGATGATGGTAATGATGATGATGGCGATGTAGCACTGACTTGTATTTACCAATATCTATTTTACTGCTTCCACGTCGGTAGTAAAGCCTTAACCAAGTACTCAAGTCAATATTATTGAGGGTACAAATTGAAAAGAGTTCGTTTATAAAAGAGAAAAAAAAAAGAAAAAGATAGATTTAAATATATATACTTACTTCATCTGTTTTACTATTGTACTCTTTCCCGATTCTCCGGCACCTGGAAATGAAAGATGAAAATTAGTATTAATTTAGGGAATAGCAGGAGTTCATAGCATTAATTTCTGTTACTTAAACAAATCTAAACTCAATTTGTCTAATTCCGTCTAATCCGGAGAATTAACAAAATAGTGATCAAAAGAAGTTTTAATAATGGAAATTACGAGCAATATAAAAAAGGCGAAAACAGTATAAATATGGTTTGTAACAAATGCTGGAAATGTTGGCCTCTGTGGTCCTAAGTGATAAATTTTATCGAATACTTGAACTAATGTTTAACGAAACAAGAAGAAATCCAGTGGCGTTAAATCAGGTGACCTACTCGCCCACAAACCTGTACTTTGTAAAATTGCTGTAAATAGTTTATTTTGGATCGTGCAGTGTGGTGAGCTTAAAATAGCTATTTGTCAAGGCATGTGATGTGCTTTTGATCAATATTACGAAGATTATTATTGTACCATTGACAAATAAATGTGTAATAAAATCAGGAACGTGAAGTTGTTAATTTGTATGCATGCAGATGAAGCTTTTTTTCAGGATACTTATAGAGATTGTGAAGGAAAATCCTAAAATATAGAAAATTACTGGGTAAAAGGCTAGGTCAATTATTAAATGTAACCTGCTGGGATAAAGGACGTGTGGATAGATGAGAATCTTGTTGCATAATTTGGTTTATATTTCACACAACTTGTAGCAATTCCCGAATAACCAGAAGATTTGCCTTTTCTCACTGCAATATTATTAAAGGGTTTTTGATTTTCTTCTAGTGGATAAATTTGCTTAAATTGATTATAAGATACCCGCTGTTAATACATCCATTCGCCATTATCATATTGTGCATCGGTTTTAGGACATTTGGTATTGAAATGCTTTCTTGCAGGCCTTTTAAGCCCAGAGCTTTGTTATTATTTTCCAGACATATACGTCTTTGGCTTCCTCTTTCCAGCTGCTAATATCTTTTTCTCTTAGATCTTCTAATCCAGCTTCTCTCCATCGCCTCGATCTTCCTCTTTTTCTTCTAGCCTCTGGTCCTCCTCATACACTTACTTTTATTCCTCCGTACTGTTCATTTCTCTGACATTCCTTCTACATGTTCCAAATCCTTCGTGATTCAATCATCTTCATCACGGTTCTTCAAATATATCACAAATTACTGGATTAGTCCTTCTTATATAACTTTTTCTATTATCTTCCGTCCTAGTATCCTTCTAGTATCTTTCTTTTCCATCTTCTTACTACATATATCTTTTCTCGTTTGGTTTAGAACCCATGTTTCGCTTTACAATAAGGCCCGTTGGAATATTGTTATCTTGGAAATCCCTAGCATTGTGTTCCTCGATAGCTTCTTTGACCTTATTAAATAGTTCACGGCCCCTTCTGCTCTATTGGCTTTGCCTAATCTTGTATCTATTTCCTCCATCAAGAAATGTTGGTTTACCTTGGTTTCAAGTACATATATTCGCATAGCCCATCAAACTTAAGGACGCCTTCTTCTATATTGAATTCTGTTCCCATCTCTTTCGCTCTTTCTATTTTCATAACCTCGCTTTTTTTGGTTTACCTTCTGAGACCCATTCTGACCTCGAACTCTTATGATGTTTCCCATATTTTGCATTACAGGACGTATGCTTCATTGTCATCAACACCAATCTTTTCAATTTCTGGGGTATACCTAATCCTTCCACGACTTCATCATTTTATTCGGTTTCACAGAGTCGTACGCTTTCTTAAAATCTATGAATAACACCACTGCAGGGACGTTGTAGTTGTCAAAATCTCTTTCATTATAAAAACCTGGTCGATTGTTCCCCTTCCGTTCCTAAACCCTGCTTGGTGCTCGCCTATCTACGGTTCGACTAACTTTTCCAACCTGATCCTAATAAGTGTCCTTAATATCTCGTAAGTTATGACTAAAAGGGCTATTTTCTTGTGGTTGGTGCATTCGGTTGCATCACCACTTTTACGATTGGGATAGCTGTGGCCTTTTGCCATTATTTTGGTATCTTCTCGTCTTTCCAAATGTGCTTTTCTAAATCGGACATTTTTTGTTTCAACTCTTTCCCAAAATATTTAATATTCTCAATGCTTCTAACACATGTCATGACAATAAAAGTGTCGTGGTGTGTAGTAAACATTCTTAAAAATCAAATAAAATAACGCAGTACCACAGAACGTTCGATTTGGCAACGTTCCAGCAATAATACATCAAAAACCAGGTTCAAAGTGACATCTTCCATATGTATATTAAATACCAAAGGAAATCTAACAACAAGCTGTAGTGAATTAATGAGGTCTTCAATGCATGATATTTCATGCATTTAATAGGCCAAGGATCTGGAGATCTTCCTTCTTCCGGGTTTGGACCGTGTCACATTAGAGATAGAGGATCTCGACGTTTCGCTCACAATCACAAGGGGCTTCTTCAGGAGAAGAGAGAAGAAGAAAATGAGAGAGAAAAACCTAAGCGGGCACAGAAACTCAAGGTGGAAACGGAGTTGCCGTGCCAACTTAGGTTTCTCTATCTGTAATATGACACGATCCAAACCCCGAAGAAGTTTATCTTACACTGACTCTAGCTGTGATTATCTTAGGCATTAATTTTTTTCTAATCACACGTATTACATTATCTTTCCGGGAAATAAGCGTTTGTATATTGGCATAAAATGAACTACTGACAATTTTGTCGATCCAGTCGAGTCTAGTGTTCCACTGGACGCACTTTTGAGTCCATTCTTGTTCTTCTTTGTAAACTACCAATCTACTTTCTTTAGAAAATTAATGTAGGCGAAATCGAATTCATCGTAACCCCATTACCAATCTTGTATATGTGCTCTCGTTTTGCGTAGGCTTGCAGACACATTACCAATTCAATTTAAATCCATTCCGTTCAAGTCAAGTCAATTGAGTGAGTTTGCAAAATTTCTTCCCATCGCCGTCAATGAATCATACGCCTTGGAGACGCCCCAAATTCCAATTGGACCGAATTCAATCTCGCCCAATTGAATCAAAGCGACCTTCGCTCAATTAAGACACAACTTACACACCATAAACTATAAACGTAAAAAGCAGACGTACCTATAGACCTATAGACGATTCATCTTTCTCTAAACCAATCTATCCTACACAATTATCATTTCGACATGCAAGAGACGAGACAATTGTTACCGGTAATTTCGAAGCCGTGAACTTTTAAATTGGAAGAGGTCAATCGAGTAATAGAAATGTCTTCGATGGCAAGCAGCATGAACATCTTACGACAAAGAATATCTTGTCGGCTGCAATTGGCCGACCTCTAGCTTGTAATTAACACAGGTGCTTACGTGTACACGCTTAGTTTATCTTGAAGTGGGATGCTGATACGTGATTTATGACTAAATTAACTGAGTCTGTGGTATATTTACGTCGTTAAGTTTCTCTGCTCTATCACCATTGATTGATGATGACCGACTACCGTTTAAGATGTTTGCTTGGATTGCTCGACGTGATACTGGTTAAGAAAATTGAAACACTTTGATGATGGGCTACGTGCAAGGATGTAGCATCGTTGCGAAAACGTATCTCAGGTTTTTGGAGCGAGTAAATGCACTGTCGCAAATCTAAAGATGAGCTGTGAAAATATCGACTAAGTGATGTCGTACTAGAATAAAAAAATAACATTTTAAGAACTTTGGTCTATTATATTAATATTTTTCTTTGTGGTTATTATTGAATTTAGTTCCACAAGTCGCCTGCTTAACCGAACATTGGCAAAAGTAAAACGAAATAAAAAATATTAATAGAAAAAATTATGAATTCCCAAACAAATATTGTCGGATCCAAGCAACCGGCGATGGAACTATAATTTATATAAGACGTAACATTCATTTTGTAAATGTCCTTTTAAATAATAACTGTCAAAGCGAGGATCTTGAGTTTTGTTGCACTGAGATTGTTTATAATCACAAAAAATATTAATATTGTGTGTTTATCGCCAATATCGAGTTTCTTAATGACTCTTTAACTGGTATTTTGGATATTGTGCGTGCTAGATATGACTATAGGTTTGTTCGCTGTGCGAATCAGAACTTAATTGGAAACTATTTCGGTTTTTCCAGTGCGCATGATTCAAAAAA